>JAJQOW010000797.1:0-81664 GCA_037975125.1 Latrodectus hesperus | reverse complement strand
TATTATCATTTAAATATAACGTGATTTCTAAATATTTAATTTCGCTATAATAAGCAGGGAGTAAATTATTAAGAATATATGTTATTTTCATTTAAATTAATTTTCATAAGCATTTTGGTGTATTACTTAATCCTGACAAATAAATTGGTTTATCTATAACTAATAGTTAATTTTTTTGAATGAATTATTTTTTAAATATAAAATTTAAATATAATTTTAAATTTAATTTTTAATTCAATACAATTTTTAAATTTTTATAATTAATTTTATAAACTAGGTATAATTTTAAGTAATGTGTGATGATAATCTATGAAAAATAAAAAAATGGATTATTTTTAATAATTGAGATTAATTCTATAAAAATATGTTATTCGATCATTTACTAAACGTATTTTAAGCTTTTTTTTAATAATAAGTGAATTAAATCAATGTATTTGCAGATCTAAAATTTTAACAACTTTTTCACGTTGTATAAGTTTTATTTGACAGAAGAAAATTAAATATTTCCTGGTAAAATATTTTTATGATATCAGAGTTTAAATAAAAAAAAATAGAGAAAACAAATTTGAAAATTTACTTATGAATGCTGAAAATCCTTAGGATAAACTGATAATATATACTATTTAGCTAACAATAAATCTTGTTTGATAAATTTGATTTCAATTAAGTATTTAGATTTAAAAATGTGTAGTTAAAAATATTAAAAATACTAAATCACAATGTATCACAAATTCTGAATTCAATAAATTAATATATATTATTCTGAATCTTTTTTCATTGATAATACTGTAGAATGATTTTAATGCAAATAAAAAATTTTTAAAAGTAATTTTCTTTGCAGGTTTTATTATCTAACATTCACAAATCTGTATTTATTAATTCCACGATTATATTTTTTATAAAATAAAGCAAAAGGAGGCTGTAAAAGTTTAGTTTCAGAAGTTTCTCATTTTACATTCAAATATATCTGATAAAAATTATATAATCAAACTAAAAAAAATAATCATTAGAACTTTCAAAACATTTTACTTGAAACGTCTCCATAAAATTCTTTATTTCGAAATAAACAAGCTATTTTCTGGGAACATTTTGTAAACTAAGCTTCCACTTTAGGCATGATACAATTATGATAGATATGAAAAGTACTTTATTTAAGTGAATTCAAATATCCATACTTGTAATTACGGAACATGAATTCACATTCGGTATTCCAAAAAGCAATAAAATTAACTTCCCGAAATTTAAAAATAAACTACACTTGTGCGTATTAAAATTAAGGTGCTTTCTGCAGTGTGTTATTTCTGGTAGTATACACTCTAATATATAACTAAGTGTTTTTAAAAACATCATCTTATATTCAACTCAAGATAAGTATCTAAACTTCTCTTTGGGTCCTACTTTTGCTGCTGCTTATGAAACATCACCAAGTTTACGTTAGTCTATTATTTTTATCGCCAATCTTTGAAAGAGGTGGTGAAACGCCTTTGAAACGATAAAAAGATAGGGGAGAAAAACACTTTTCTAAACGAGTTTCTATGTTTATCGAAACGGATGAATGATTATATCTTTAAATTATGAAATGGTTGTTAATGGATAGAACACAACTATGAATGTATTTTAAAAATATCACCTGAATTTAGGAATGTTTTTAACGGTGTAATAATATGCAAAGTACATAAACTCTTGAAAATTAAAAGAGTAACTAAGCACTTACACCATCAACTACGTAATGCTTTATAAATGTTTTCGGCATTTAAACACAAACATGTGAATTCAAAATTTAAACATACCACCTAAAAGAGATCAATTCTGGAATTTCAAAAATGTTAACTTTATCATATTGCAGTTAATCATACTTTATTAAATTTTGAATGTATGTCATCAGAATATCACTCACACACACACACACACACACACACACAGATATATATATATATATATATATATATATATATATATATATATATATATATATATATATATATATATATATATATATATATATATATATATATATATATATATATATATATATATATATATATATATATATATATATATATATATATATATATATATATATATATATATATATATATATATATATATATAATTAGATAGAATGATAGATAGATATAGCATTTTAATCACCATCTTACTTAATTTACTTGGAGTAAAGACATGATAATTGGCAAATTTTTTTGGGCTCTCAGTTCTTATAAAATAAACGATTTATTTTTGCCTTTAATATTTCTACATCTCATAATATTTATCACTTCAAAATTTTAGTAATTAATTTTTAGGAAAAAGTTCCATTAAATTGTAATGATTCACTTAAGTAATTAAACATTTTTTTTAAATAAAAGAAGTAAATTCTTTAAAATCATCTTGCATTTTCCATTACCTATTAATTAATGGCATAAGCATTTAAATGCAAAAGAGAAAAATAATGGAAATTTTTTAAGCGTAAAAAATACTATCATAATGAAAGTTTAAAGATTTATAGCATATAATTTTTTATCATGTTCTAGCAAAGAAAATTGAATTTTTGTCAAATAACCAATTAACAGATTAAACTATACCCTTAGATTATTTTATACCTAACGTTGAATCATTACATTTATAATTTTTTTATAAATGTAATGATTCAACGTTAGGTATCGTTACATTTATAAAAATGTAATGATACCTAACGTTGTATATGTAACTATACCTAACTTTATAAATTTCAAATATTTTATAAAGTTTTCTTCGTTTAAGAAACACATGATTAAAGAAATAATAATTTAAAAGGTTTTATAATACTTGCTGTCGAAATTAGTAGGTATTTCTAATTTTAATAACTCGATGGAAACATTTAGATTCAGTGAATTAAATTCACTTTGAGAGTTAATATGATTAAGAAATTCTTAAGTAGGTTCTATATCTTATATATTAAATATATTAATAATCTTCTTTCAAATATTTATATACAATTAGCATTTAATATAGAATAAGTTCGTAATTCATTCTTAACCAAGGAAGGCATAATTTGCTTCATCAACATTTTTGAAATTTCTGAGATAATGCTTTCGAATCTCAACCATTAAAATGTAAGAATGTGCACTTACAAATTATCTCAAAATACTCTGTTGCAAAATTATTTTAAAACAATATAAAGGAACTTATAGTTAAAATACATACTCACATTATTATTTTATAATTTAGTAATACCTAAAATTGTGTTAAATGGAAAACATTTTAAAGTAATCTATTAGAACTGTTTAATGAATATTTTTTACTAAAAGGTCTATATAGAAAAAAACTTATTGTAATTATTTACCCTGTTCATATAAAATGTAATTTTTAAATTGATTGAATCTTAGTGTTTAAACAACTAATTGTACATCATTAATATTAAAACATCTTAAATTAACTCAAAATATTTAAGTGGATTTTTGATTAAAATAATAATAATAACATGTGAGAAATGTGAGATTTTTATAAAATTTACTCAAGAAAACTACATTTTTAATTCATAGAAAAACAAGTAACTATCTTCATGTAAAACATGTTCATATAACTTGTTATTCAGAACAGAAATTTCTGAAGCATTAATAACTTTTTAAATGATTAGAAAATTTCAGGAAATCTGTTGAAAGAAGAAATGTAACATAACTGAAATAAATTAGCATATTCCCCTGATATTTAAGTTTACATTTGTAATATTCAAACAGAAATGCAAAGAGGCAGTGAGAAAGACATCTTTAATTAAAGACAAGCATTTGGATGTCATGATTTTTCGCGCTTGAAAGAATTTTTTTTAATCATCGGTTTAACTGATGAAAATATATAAATCATGTGTTAAACATATTTTCAGATAAAAGATTTTTACTTTCCTTTATTTGCAAAAAAAATAATTGGCATCAGTTTCTAAAAATCAGGGATTAAATTCTGTGTTGCGGAAAATGGTACTGAAATACCTACACTTTGATAAAAATATGAGAAAGGAACAAAATTCTAAGAAAAGAACTATGCTCATTATTCTTGACATATGCCATAGAAAATGATGTACTTGGTTCTCTTTTCTTAAGTATTTCAGAGAAGTTTGATATTAAATCACAGAAAAATCCTTAAAAACTAATGCAAATCTCTCGAAATTTTTATCTCATTATTCTTGAACTAGACGGAAATACTATGGATTTATGTCACTATAAATTTTATATAATTAAGAACAATAAACTTGTTTTTGAAATTACTTTTTGCAATAATCATTATTTGTGATTGTTCTTTCTTTAAATAGGAAATAAAGTCAAATTATTTTTATTAAATAATTTTAGTAGAAACAGAGCAAACATCAATTTCTTCAAATTCTTGTTCTTTTCATTCAGGGAGTAACATATTTCTGTGAATAACATTCAAGTTTATTACCCAATAAATTTTATAAAAATAATCACACGTGCATTAAATGAAACTAATATTACATAATAATTACCTAAAGGCAAAATAATTCATTGTTCAAATTCTTAAAAATATTGTTCCCCAAAATAATCTTTGTATCAACATTTTGTTCGCCTCCGTGACTTGGTTCACAGGTGCCCGCTGGGTAACGACAAATAAGTAGCAGTCTCTGGCCTTGTTGTAGCATAGAGTTCTACCCTCTTGTGCCCGCCATTGGAAAAAAAAACATTTTGCTGCTTAGTTTAAAAAACCTTACAGGGTACATAAAAACAAATTTGGGCACAGGTGCCTTATAATCCAGGGTTCTAAATTTTGAATTTTTTTGGCTATGAAGAAAAGTTGCCAAGATGACGTATTGTGATCTGCGCAATGACGTAAATACTAAGGTTGCCAAAATAGAATTTACTGCATATTTGTATAAGTCTCCATCTTTATGACGTAATAAAAACTAGGTTACCTGATAAATAAGAAAATTCGCCAAAAAATAGCCAAAATCAGAATTTGGCATCCTGGATTATACGGCATATGTGCCCAAATTTGTTATATTTGGCTTAAAACAAGGTGACTAACTTTATCTGCTGATAAAAATGATGAACTGAGTTGACGATTTACTCAAAAACTACTACTTTTCAGAAATCCACTAAAGTAGGCAAAATTTATCTATACAATTCTGCTTTTCTGGAATGGTGGATTATATCGCAGATAAAAGATTAGTAGAAATACATTGTATCAAACACTCTTTTCAGACCTATTTGATACATTGTATTGCTGAGGAACAATGTTTGCTGTTGTGAAGCAGATTTAGATGATTGAAGATGGCATGGGTATATTTATTTTACAACTGATGTATGTATGAATGTACTTATAAGGTTTTCTGTGTATTTACCACTAAATAATATGTGAATGTATTTTCTCTGAGAATACTCATTCTAAATATGCAAAGCTAATAGATAGAAATAATTTGTAATAATTTAAATAATTTGTAAGAAATATCAAAAATGCGAATATCAAAATGTAGGAAAAATCAAAATATCAAATTTAATTGAAAAATGTTTGAAAACAGTGAAGAAACTCGATGAAATAATTGTACATGTGTATACAAGAATGTGTATATATTAATGATATATAGTGCTGTATAATCCATGATGCCAAATTCTGAGATAGGTGATTTTTTGGCGGATTTTCTTACGTATCTGGCAACCTCAATTTTATTACGTCATACATATGGAGACTTATAAGAATTATGTAGAAAATTCTATTTTGGTAACCCTAGTATTTACGTCATCGCGCACGTCAAGATGCGTCATCTTGACAACATTTTTTCATCGCCAAAAATATTCAGAATTTGGAATTATGGATTATATGGCACCTGTGCCACGTGGTGAAATTTATGAATGAAATTAAATTTTTTTCATCACTGTTTGATACATAATGACGTAAGAGTTATAAATTTTCCAATAATTTTTTTAGTACTAAACTTGATTACATTTCACTATATTCGCATTATTTCTATTAAAAATACATGATACAGGATTAGCATAAGTGATTTATTCATTTAAAAAAGTTACTTTATTATAAGTATTACTCATGCTCATGGGTAAATTTTATGAAAATTATGTAAAAATAACCAAATTCTCATCAATTATGTATTGTGTACAATATTTGGTACACAACATTACGATTTTTTTGATCGAATGAGGCAGTACGAAATTAATACCATGGTTTAAAATTTGAAAAAATAAAAAAAATGTTTTTGTGTCTTTAATATGCTAATGTTCAAGCGGCTAGAAAAATTTATATGTTCGTACATTTGTTCATAGAGCGTCATTGCCTCTGTGGCTACCAGCCACTTCCATAAGGTCAGAAAAGTGAAAATCAATGGTTTAAAATTAAGAGACACTTTATGATAATTGTATATGTCAAACCCCTTAAACTTAAGCTTCAGTTTAGGGTTCGGCTGCATTGCTATGTATGTATATGTTAATTGATATATGTTATAGAATATACACATATTAATTAACTTATACATAGATAGCAATGCAGCCGACATAGCAATAAACTCAATAATTTCTTAAACATTTTGTGCATGTTATAGCTATGCAATGAGCTTTTAAAAGAGAGTATGGAAACGAACCATTTTGTATATAATGAATTTTGTGGCAATTCTAGGAACACCAGCTGTTAGCTTTAAAATGTATGAAATGAGTTCGATTATCACCAAGGCATGTATTGTGTCCCCAATGGGACACAAAATGGGAGAAGAGGGCTTATAAATTTGGTAAAATTGTGAATATTTTCATATATCTTTCATATACATCAATGCAGCATTCTTGTAAATATAATTTTCAAAATAAATTAATACTTTTTCTTTTGTATTAATATTATCTACACTGATAAAATATGGTTTTTCTGTAAAGTATTGGTTATTATTAAGTGTTATAGCATTATCAGTGATTACCAGAAAACCAATTTGATAAAAAAATGTCTTCCATTTTACAAGATGTGAATTTTTAAATAATATATCAAATTGTTTTGCCAAATATAAAAGAGTTCTTATTTCATAAAGTTAACTGGAGTTGCTTGTAAAAAGTAAATATTTTATTTAGCAAATTAGAAAGAAAGTAAAGGTCATTTATCACTGCAGAAAAGATTCCCTTCGTATTATTTATTCATGAGTAAGCAATGGTTTAAACATTATTTCTTACATTGTATACAATAACTATGGCATCAAAGAATATGTTTCACAAATGAAATTTATAATTATACAAAAATAAATAGGGATATTACACTTGTGATGCTGTTTTAATAAAATAGTAGTAGTGACACTCATATTTTTCATGAAACCACTAGAAGAATAAAATAAAAATATAACATGTAACATTAAGATAAATGTAAATAATAGATTAAAATTATTTTCTCAAGTACGAGCTTTTTCTATAGAAATATGAATAAGCATTTGTTTCTTTAAGAGATGTTTCAATATAGAAAGAATTTTCAGTGTGTTGGATTTAAAGAATTATTAAAAACTTGTGTAATTTTTAGTTGAATTAAATAAAATGCTCATAATATTCTTCATTTTACTGTAAAGAAATAGAGACTTAAAATCAATGTGACTTTAATAATTTAAATTTTTTTATTAACTCCCATTAGTAAGAACTATAACATTAGTTTTAACATGCATATATATATTTATAGCTTTCGCAATTTAATTTACTTGCTGGTAATATCTTAGAAATTAAAATCATTCTCAATATTAATTTTCTAAAGGAATAATAAAAAATCCTATTAATTAAATTTTAGTCTTTCATCACAAAAATTCAATTTATGATTTTCCATTTTGAGATATTTAATTAACTTTCAGAAAAAGTACTTTAATCATTCTTTTAATTTTGAAATCTGAGAACGTGCAATTAGAATAAATAGTGAGGAAAACCACCCTTATAAATTTTTTCATGATTACTTCAAAATTACTTGTTTAAGAAAGAAATCTAAATATTTCAAATTATATATTTAATTAACGTAAATGACAAAGAACACATGTGCACTTTGTAATCATTTCATGCAAATGATAAATGAGAAATATTTGCTCACTTTTAGAAGAACAAAAAATATCTAGCATTAAAAAATTTATGATATTGTGTGAGTATGATTAGCTTTATTATGCAGATATTTTTAAATTCGAAAGATTTATATTTCATTTTAATTACTGTGCAATTAAGGATTTAATTTGTGCAAATGCATTTATTAATATTTGTAAAATATTTGATTATAAAAAAATTATTATTCATTTTCGCAATGTTTTAGAATAATGTTAATTAGATACAGAATTTCTCTATAACTGAAAATTAATCATCAAATGATGGTGATAATATTATAAAATATTATACAAATTTTAAATCTTTAGTTTAAAAGTGAACAATAATTTCGAATTACTAACAACAATTTTCAAAACTATATTTATACATTTATTCAAAATTTGATATAATTTGAAATATATGTGTATTATATTTGTAATTCACAAATTCATAATTATTTTAAAACATTCTCGATATGAAAATTGGCTAATTAGAATATAAACGAATTTCAAAATTTAATTTAGAAATCAAAATTAGCTACAAAAAACTTGCGGTATTGTGCAAGATAGAGCTATGAAGTTAGAGACAAATATTCGTCAGTTAATTTTCTATTTTAAATCTACATTAATAAATTTATATTATGAAAATATAATTTTATATATTAAATAAAACATTCTCTTTGCATATCAACAAATAGTCATTCTTTACTGTGTCAGTGACAATATTCATATATTATTTAAGTTTAACAACCTGTATTAATAAACTTCAATCATATTATAATACCAGTTATACATAAAACATTGTGAAAAGTTTTAATAATAATAAAAATCAAATAATTTAAATAGAAAAAAGCTATAAATAGTAACAAAATAATTGCTTTTCTAATTTCTTTGGACTAAATTTACAAAACTCCACCATTTCATCATTTAAATTAAATTTCCAAATCATATAGTTCTTCTTAATTTTTGTTACTAAGACTTTATGTGGACATAAATTTTTAATAATCTTTTATTATTACTCCAAAGATCATTAGTCAGTAGAACATAGCTCTTAAGTTCCTTTTGTAAAATGACCTTGTCTTACTTTGAGACATTTTTTAAATAGATTCAGATTACTTCACAAGGTATTTAAGATGTAAAAGATGTTAACTAATAATAATACTTATGATTATGTTAACTAATAATAATGTTTTTAACTAATAATATAAGTTAAAAATTATTAGGATCAATATAGCTAAATTTCCTACGTTTTTTGCAAGAAAATAATGATATTTAACTTTACACATTATTAATAATCTTAATCATTCAATATAAATCTTGCTAATATAATTTAATAATCTTCCAATACAATATGCTTAAGCTCGTATTTATGATTATAAGCCTCAATACTTATGTGAGAATCACACAATTCTGGAAAAATTTAAATAAAGAATATAATGATAAGAGATATTTGTAGAATATTTCTATGTTCCCTTAAGAAATACATTAAAAATCTAAAAGCAGGCAAGTAGAAATCTTTTTATCCCAAAGTTTTGTTTAAAAATTCTATAAAAATTCATTTTTCCATAGATTATTTTTTTTTCATTTTCTCCTCACTCATCTTATTCTAAAATTGACATGAAAGTGAATAAAAAATTCAACCCTACGTTATATTTGTAATTCTCCAAAGAAAATGTCACCTGACTCCATAAAAGAGAAAAAACAAGAGACTCTTTGCTTTTACTCCCAGTATTTGAAATTTCTCCTCATTACGCTTCAGCATGAAAATATTTTTTGTCTTCTTTTTGTGGATAAAAATAAGTTGAAAGAAAATACTTTTTCCTCTGTTTTCATGAGAAAATAAACTTGACATAAAAATCTCATTACCAAACTATAAAGTATAATATTCAATTCAGAGCATATTTTTTGAAAAAGGTAATTGATATGTGTTAGATATATTTTTTTAACTTTTAATTTATTTTATTAAATTTTTTAACTTTTGAATATTTTTGTAATAAAGATGCAATTTATATAATGTGTAACGCATAATTTGTGTGAATTCAAAACTGATTGCTTAATTAATATTGAAAAAATAACAAGGAATTAATTGAATAAGTAATGGAAATAATATATTTTTACAAGTTTGTAAATAGTTTTTTTTTTATATTCGTCTTCAAATATCGCAGACAAATTCGAGCTCAAATTCTGGGACAAAAATTAAGAAATATAGGCTTACATTAAGAACGACTTATCCAGTGATTTTGCAATCACATGGCAAGATTATTGGCAACTTGGCAAGATTTGGCGAGAAATGGAAATAGTTCTGGAAACTTTCACCACCTAAATTCTTGGGCAATTAGTAAGCGAGATGGCCTGGAAGCTTTCAGAACCTTGGAGAAAGACCTAGACTTCCACGCCAAGTAAGCTATAAATACCACCGTTCCATGGACTGAATCAGTTTCTAATGTTTCCAGCGGCAGTGATAAGCTAGTGGGTACGAGCTGTGTGTCTAAGGTATTTGAATACCTCAGTTTTCGAAGCTGTTTACCATTGAATTGATACTGTATAATTGTGATTCGTAAATGCTGTAACTGCTGGGTTTTTCCGGCATTTTGTAGAAAGTTCTACAAACAAAATTCCTGTGATTGTTCAGAGTTTATTTCATCTACTCTCAATCAACACAAACCCTTTAAGCTCGGTACAATACATTATAAATATTACGAGCATCTTTATTGATTATAATACTCAGTGATTGTAGGCATCATACATTGTACTTTTCCTCACTCAAGCTACATGCAAAGTAAATCAAACAAGTAATTAACTAAAGAAAATGGAACCAACATGTTTTTATTAGTAAAACCATAATAATTATATTTCAATTCAGACAATTATTCTCAGCGTCATTTGATAGTAATCATGCATAGGAGAAATGCTCACCTCAAAATCTCAAACTACATGGGACAAAAAGTCACATTCATTTCTTGCTGTACAATACTCATGATGATATTTTGAATGCCCCAATACATGGTGCCATCTCAATTGACATAGACATACGCAATGGAACACCTGGTCTGTACCTTAGGTTATCAGGTATAGCTCCATCACGTAATACATCTGGTGTGACAGAATTGTCACGAAATTTGATAACAAAATTGAATTTCTATAGGTCTCTAATATTTGATCAATGCTGGCACAGACTTTTTGTTTTATTTCTTCGCATTCTATACTCCTGTCGGAAGCTGTAATTCTGTGTAGCTATCTCAGCCTTTCAATTCGTTATGTCGCAGCTCCAGTTTCCTGTTGAAAATTTTCACGGACTGTTATATCCCCAGGTTCTAGGGCTGCTCTGTAGACCATTGCTTCATCTGTAGTCAGCAAGAATTTTAAAGATTCATCTTGTTTTCCATTATTTAATTAAAAAAATATAAAGAATTTGCATTTCATTACATTGTGGACTCCAACAAAATAAAATAGCTAATTCCAAGGTAAAAAAAATAATAATTGTGTGTTAAATCTTTTTTTCATACTGTGCAAGATACTACAGGAAACAAACATGAACCATTTGAGTCATTTCCTTGCACTAAACACAGGACACTTGTGAAAGAGATGCTAGAGAGCTCGTCGCAATGATGAACGATTTATAGATTTACTGTGGTTTCAGTTTTGTTATCTAAGTTCATGCTTCTTTTATTAACTATTCTAGTTTTAATATTTGTTATTCTGATTACTGTAGATTTTAACTTCAATCCACACTGCATCTGTTTTACATTTGTCATCATTTACTTCATTCTTACCCTCTGAAGCTAGAAAACATATGAATCATTACAAAATTAAAGTCAAATTTTATTGAAAATAATCAAGTGAGGTTGAACGTTGTGATTTAAATGAATACAAATCCAAAAAAGAGAAAAAAACCCATTATCATTTCATATTAAAAATTTTTGAGAACATTTTAAAATATTGCTTATCATCTTTCTTTGCACTCATAATTATATTAAATTGAAAATGGATAAAATTGGAATGCAAAAGTAATTCTGTTCTACATATTAATTCCCTAGCTAAATTGAAAAATGCTGCTTTGTATTTTCCCGAATGTCATTGCATTATCTTATTTTATTAGACTCTGAAAATATAAAAATCAATAGCAAAATATAATATTTAAAGTGAGTTTAGAAATGAAAACATTGAAAAACTTTCAGATAAATGAATTTAAAATCCAATGTTTTAGAATTATCTAACAGAAAGTTTTTATGACTTTTAAAACATACTTCAAAAATTAACGATTGAATTTTAATCAAAATGATTAAACTATTTATTAAAAAAATCCAAGATCTAATTCGTTTGTGATTCACTTCAAACTTCAATACTCTGGTTAAAAAATATTTTGTCGTAATAAAATATAATGTTAGCAAAAAACTATTTTAAATAAAACACGATATTTTGTTTATACAAATTTATTGAGTGTGTAAAACATGGATAAATTCTAGCTTTATTTACAGTAATATTGTTTGTAAAAATGGGCATCATGATAAGAATACAAATAAAAATGATTTTCTAAAGGAAAATTTTGATAGTATAAAATATTATACTCATTCAAGTACATTAATGAGTTTAGAAATTCATTGATACTTCTTATACCATGGCCCTCAGTTAAATCTTTTACACGTAGGTTTTCAGAATGGAATATTTTAGGAATTGTAATGGCTTTATTTGTACCCATATAGAATACCTGTATCAAAATTTTAAGAGATGAATTTTACCCTTCATGTATAGTTCTATTTATTTTCATATTATTATACAAAAATAGCATTTTTTCAATCAGAGATTAAGTATTATTTTTGTAAAAGACAAAATTTGAATTGAAAGATTGAAAACTGAATATCGATTCGTGTGTGACTGAACTGAATATAAGTACTTCGAAATAAATTATGAAATTCTTAAAATTCAAATAAACTTTATATTTAGATCATAAATTGAGCATATTTGACTCAAAAATATCTCCGTGTAATTTATTTCAAAAGGATTTCAATATATATATATATATATATATATATATATATATATATATATATATATATATATATATATATATATATATATATATATATATATATATATATATATATATATATATATATATATATATATATATATATATATATATATATATATATATATATATATATATACACGAGGGTCACTCTGAATTTTTGAGATACAACTAGGTTTTTAAAGTTATACTTACAAAATTTTAAGTGTGTTCAAAGTAGTCTCCTCCAGCATCAATGCACTTTTGTAGACGAATTTTCCACAGATTAAATGCCTCAAGCCATTTATTTCTTCGAATAGATGAAAAAAATGCATTTATAGCCACATCAATCTCTTCTTCTGAATGAAAACGACGTCCACGTAAGTTCTTTTTTAGATTAAAGAATAACCAAACGTCGCATATAGCTAGATCAGGTGAATACGGCGGATGTTCGATCAGTTTAATTTGTTTTTGTTTAAGAAACTCAACTGTTAATCCGGCTGTATGTGAAGATGCATTGTCATGCTGAAGCATTAGTCCCCTAACATTCAGTTCTTGTAGAACTTTTGGAAGACATTTAGTGGTATACCAGTTTGCTGTTACTGCCTTCTGTCCTTCCAACTTGATGGTTTTGACCAATCCCGTATTTCTGTAGAAAACGGCATACATCACGTTTTTCAGTGCGCGTTGTTTTTTCACCATTGTCGGCGTGGGATCATCTTCAATGACACATACTTTGCTTTCTTGACGTGTTGGAACGTCAAAAAACGGTAAGTTCGTTTCATCACCTGTTACAATTTTAGAAATGATGCTGTGACCACCATCATTCAGCATATTAAGAGTTTCTTTACTGATTCTGACACGCTCCTCTTTTTGATGCTCAGTTAGATTATGGGAAACCCAACAGCAAACTTCTTTCTTCATATGTAATTCTTCATGAATGATTTTGTGTATAGCTGCGGATCCAATGTTAAGTTCCTTCTGTATCATTTGATAGGTACAGCCATTATCATCCATTAACATTTTTCGTATGGCAGACACATTATCCGGGATGACTGCCGACGGCGGCCTTCCTGTGTGTTCTTCATCCTTAAGAAAATTAGGACCTCTTCTAAATTCTCTAAGCCTTCTGAATCCAGTAGCACGAGCTGGAGATTCATTACCAAATGCTAATTGCAACCGTTGAACGCATTCTTCTTGATTTAATCCTACTTTGAAATCGTAGAAAATCATAGCGCGAAAATGTTCTCGCGTCAACTCCATTTTCTCTTCTGCTTAAAATTTATTCCAAGCTAAACAAGTTGAAGTAAGTCAGTAAAAATCGTCTTCTGTGTTAAAATACTTTGTACTTTAAATTTAAACCGTTATTTTTATTTTGTAAATTCTAGTGTGCGCGTATCTCAAAAATTTCAGAGTAACCCTCGTATATATATATATATATATATATATATATATATATATATATATATATATATATATATATATATATATATATATATATATATATATATATATATATATATATATATATATATTTTAGAAACTAAAAGACTATATAGACAAACAATGTACGAAAAGACTAATGATTTAATAGCTTTTTATTTATATAAGCGTATTAAAAAAGCAATTTTTTCACTGCGATCCTTTATATTATATAATTTAAGATTAAGCATCACATTAGAACTAGTTTTCTTTTTGTTTGATAACGCAGGAATATTTCAAGTATTAAAAATTTGGAAAAAAAATGTAATCTTCTGCTTTCATTTTTTGAGAAAATATTTCTCTCATAATTTTAAACAAAATTGTGCTTACTAGAGTTAGGCTATATAAGAGGATATTATTAAGTTGATAACTGTTGCTAAGTGGAAAAAAGGGAAGAGTCGATCTTAAAAAAGTACAAGTTTCTTCCTCGTAAAATCTTCGGTGGAAATTACTTTAGATGTAAGAATTTTAAGGATTCTTAATCGGTATTTCTAAGATAAGCTTTTAAGGAAGCTTAAAAAAACAAATCATAGTGTTAAAAATGGCATTTAAGCCATTTTAACACTATGATCGCATGAATAATTTTCATTTTAAACATGAATATTTGCATGTTATTTTTTATTTCAAACTCATATTATCCTAAATTTTAATTCTTATTGCGTGGAAAATTTTATAGCTTCCTATTTCGAACTCAAAGCGATATCATTGTTTTATTTTGTAAAAAAAAAAAAAAAAAAAAAAAAATTTGAAGTCTAATGATAACTATTGCTGAAGATTTATATTTAAAATTCATATATTTTTCCTACCAGAATATGATGTATGATTTTCATACATTATGTTTTATATATAATAAATAATAGGAATATGTTTAAAAAACCAAATTCTCACTATATAATTGTAACATACACAATATTAACAACTATTCTTTTATATGTACTATTCTATGGCATATACAATAACATAGCAACTGTTCTATAAAATATACCATTCATTCATATACGCAATAATAATACTCTAAAATATTATAAGCAACTTGTATTACTGTTACTTATAATATTTTGGAAAAATAAATACGCCAAAATTAGTTTATTGTATTTTCTGATGAAAAACTAACCTTTTGTTTATTTTAAAGTATTTTGAAGTTAATAATTTTCTTAAATTAAAATCGAATAATATTAACTAATCATTAAAATCGAATAATAAAAAATAAAAGATAATCGAATTTTTTGGCTATATTGTTGAATTTTCAAATGGATATGTAATTTCATTCAATATTGTTAATAAACTGAAGTGCTGTATCACACATGAATTTTTATTAATATAATATAATGTAATTTATTAAAAATTTCATATCAAAACAATATGTTTCTGTTGCATTTTGACGGTTTAAGGGATATAAATTTTTAATGATAAAATTCCTTCTTTTTATATTAATTGTTACAACTTTTTTATAAATTATTGATTAATTAATTTTTTATCAAATTTAGTAGAGAAATTTTAGTAAACATATTTTGTAAGTAATTGATTTTGCGCAAATTCCTATCTCTTTTAAAATAGTTAAAAGACAGTTTTAGATTAAAATAAGTTTTAAAAAATTCCCTTGAATTTTTTAAACTGATTAATTATAATGTATGATATTTTTTAATATATTATATATTTTAAATAGATAAGACCATTTTTAGATTTAATAATTTTTGAAGAGTCTGCAATAACATAAATATATTGATTAGACTGTTGTTAGAAATAAAAACTGCCAATTAAAGGATTAAACTGTCTACACTCTGAACAAAGTATTATCTGATGTCTTTTGATGAAATTAATTTTCATTACTATAATTATAAGCTTAATTTAAACATTATATATCAATTGATAAAAGTAATGATAGCACATGTTCAATAATTCTTCATGTTAGTGTAAAGACAAATGCTTATTGCATAATTATATTTATTGTGTTTTTAAATTTTATTTATAAAATATAAATATTTTATAATTTTTAAGGAAATAATTTGATTAATAAATTTTTAGTTTGAAATGTTTTATAAAACCAAAATATATAAACTATACAAATGAAATAATGTACTATGTCATAATCTTTAAATTATTAATGATTTTATGTTTATCAGATTTTAATAGAGATTTTTAATGACAACATTAATGAGTATTTTCAATTACTTAATTTTTAATTAATTACTTTAAATAAGTATTATAAGTTGTTACTTACTTCAAAAAAAGTTTTAATTGAAAATTGGAATTGTATTATAGATTTACTTGCAATTTTTATTAATATGTAAGTATTTTTTTTTAATTTTACATCTAAATTTTAACTATTAATGTTCAATAATAAATATTTGATCTTCAAATGATAATTCATTTTTTTTTGGAAAAAAACAGCTTAATGCTAATATAATATAAATATCTGAGTCTCGGGCAATTATTTCTTAAGTAAATAAGATTAGTTATGAAATGCAATTTTGTTCCATAAGCAAGTGAATCAGGGACTGAAGAGTAAGTGAGTATTGATCATTCATACATCCTAACTGAATTGTGTCTCATAATTATCATTTTAATTTATATCACTTTTGTTCATATAAAAAATATTCAATCATTCCAAAGATGTAAGAATGTACATTAATGAAACATAATGTATAATAGTAGGTATCTATCAAAGTATGTATAGTAAAAAATATACTAGGTATATATAGGTAAACAAATTTATATAATTTAAAATAATATGTACAGCTGGGAAAATATTTTACTTAATGGAAATATTAAATATTTTATAAATATCCCCACAAACACAAGCCTGACGGCCCAATATCGGCATTATCGGATAAGAGTCGGCATTATCAGATAAGAGACATGAAGATTTCGTAACGATATCGGTTCCGTATCGGCAAGCGACGTTAAAAATGTGTTCTTTAATATTATTGGAAACAAGTATCGGTCCTTATACGTCTAAGTTCCGGCAAATTGTTAATGTCGTCTGCCAATACAGGTCTGACACATGTATTCCGATTCTGGGCTGAATATCCATCCTGTTGAAAAATTATTGAAGACCGTGGCACCGTTAAATTTTCTCTGAATTCAAGATCAGCATTGTCAGAAAAGCTACCGTGGTAGCAAATCAGAGCTCAAAAAATCATATAAAATTTAAAATCAAGTATAATTATTTTTAATTTTTACTGTAATTGATAAATTTTTCAGAAAATCATTCTATTTGAAACACAGAATTAATTAAATAACATGAAAATATTTCTGGATAAGGATAATTCTAAAATGGTCTTTATCTGAATCGCAAAATTAGGTTTAATTATCCAAAATTGAACAGAGAAGGTGCACATTTTTTTCCTGTATTACGTTTAAGATATTTTCTTTGAAAGCTGTATAGGTATTTTAAACATTCAACCCGTTTACATAAAGCAATTTAATATTAAAAATAAATACGTTCTCTCTGTAAGTATATTAATTTTTTAATTACGTTATAAAACTTTTTAAAAGTGTTTGCTTGGAATAAAAATAAATATTAATAAATTTGATATCAATTCTCTAAATTGATACATTCAATAACATTTCTATTATGAAACCTTTGTGTCTTTTGACGAGCGTGTATGTCATAAGTGGCAGTTGTGAAGGTCATATTAAGAAGCTTATTGCTCATAATAGAGAATAATTAACCGTGGTGGGATTTTTGGGAAGACGCCATTCTCATAACCAGTAGGTAATGTACTCAATACCTGACCCGACCGAAGATTCATTGGTTTTATAAACGGGGATTGTGGCTTTCAATATAAGTGTCATTTCATTGTGTTCTTTCAGTTTTCTGATATGGCATGGAGAGTTGCTTTTCAGTCGAGTTCAAAATTCCAACGCGACTGTCTGTCTTTAGCGACGTTTCAAAAGGAGCAATATGTAACCATAAATAAAGTGTATAAAAGTTGAAAATCCAAGAATCTTCTACTGTGAAAATTTTCATTTTTAACTTAATTAATAAAATCATTAAATGTTTTCCAGCTTTATTAAAGTGAAGAATAGTTACATGAGCACCAAACATTGCCTTTTGTAATTCAACAAACTGTTTCTTTGTGGAAAAGTTATTTCTTAACACACCATTGTATTTATGAGACACTTTCTAAATAACAGACGAAACAATATAAATATGAAACAACAAGAACATGTAAACGAAATTTTGAGGCATATTGTGTTATTTGCAGATTAGAATGTAAATGCATTTATGGCTCAAGATATTTCTTAATATCAATAATATGCTACCAATAAATAACTTTTTAGATAATCCTTTTCTTTTGGAAAATGAATTTGCCAACTTCAAATTCTAAAGATTTATTATGTAAAGGGAATATTTATATGAAAAATGAGACCGACTGAATGATATTTTAACAATCAATGTAAGGGTAATATTAGAAACCTTTTCGTTTCTGAAAATAATTATTCTGATTAATTTAAATCTTTGCTGAATAATTCCATTTTATACATAACATACGAAAACAGCAACATTTTCTTTTATTATTTTGATTAATTAAGTCCATATAACATAAATCCATAATCCAAAAACATATCACTGCATATTGTCAAAATGAATAAATATTACTCCATAAAATTGAACAATCTTTATTAAGAATTAGGTGCTATAAGAATACCAGCACACGTTACAGATAGGTAGGTTATGGCGGACACTTTTGGAGCTTTATGCTAAGATGCTTGTAGCTCTCATTGAAGAAGGTATTTGGAGAGGATTTATGTAGTCAATCGACTAACCTTATTTAAGTAAAGTTGATTGAAGTCGGTGATCACTAACAGAAAAAGTCTTGATATGAGAGGAAAAAATTCGGATTTATAAATTTATGTTAGAAAATAGTTCAAGGATTTTGAGTTGTAACTTTCTCTTTTCATTAAGATTAGAATCCTCACTTGTACATAAATCCAGTGGAATAACCTCTAAAATTGGTGAACGAGTGTAGAAGTTTGTAAACATATTAGCTTGATGGGTAGGATCTGTCACTGGAGAATTATTATGTAATAGGATCATATGTGAAGTTGGAGATACTGCAACTCTATTTTGGAGATTTTTTAATAAGTTAAAAATATTTTTTGATGTTCCAGCTGAAATTATTATTTCGTCCCAATATTTTCGAGAGAAATATATTAATAGTCGATGAAGTTCTGATGCAGTTCTTTTATATGCCATCCAAACGTACTTATCACATGTGCGTTTAGCTTTACGCCAAAGACGTCTTTTGTCCCAAGAGATAACCACATCTAGAAGACCACCGTGGAGGATAAGGTTTACATGGCATTTTCTGCCATCTTCGAAACTTGTGAAGTTTATTTATGCTGAGATGATTGAATTGTTCAATAGAGTGAAGATTAGAAATTTCATGATCAGTATTGATGGAAGCAAAGAATTCTGACCACAGGATACATGATCTGTTTGGTATATGGTGATCAATATCTCCAATAGCTATGCTAGTTTTAGATGGTAAATGATCACTTCCAAAACAATCTAGGTGAACTTCAATATGACTTAGGTGATAAATGTCTGGTGATTCAAAGGTGAAATCAATGAGTGACGGTTTATGGTGTGGACCGTAATGTGTTGGAATTTCAGAGTTCAAGAGGCAGCAATTCTCTTCCTGAAGGTCAAGAAGGTCATTCAAGAAGGTCATTTGCCCTTGATGAAGTAGAACAGCTTCCTAATGATGTATGTCTAATATTGAAATCTCCTATAATGATATAAGGAGGCTGAATTCCTTGAATTATGCTATGAAGCAACTCTGAAGAAAATTTGCCAGGAGGAACTTAAACATTAATAATAGTTATTGTAGTCATTGCCACTGTGCTCTTGACAGTCTAGGAGTTCTCTGCCATCATCTGAGAGACGGATAGGAGAAAAGTGCCTTGTTGGAATGTTTCTATTTACTGCTAGGAGAAGGCCGCTACCTCGGCTATCTTTTTTATATTGACAAAAGATTATTTTATTTAATAAAGATATCTTGTAAACTTTTTTAACCAAATTTCTTGTATTGCAATAACGTCTGCAGAGTTAAAATAATGAAGTTTCATGTATGGGCGCTTATTGAGAACACTACGAGCATTCCATGAAATTAAAGAGAACATGAAAAAAGTTACAATTATTATGATTACAATTTGACTTCTAAGGACTGATGCACCCAGGATAGAAGTTGCGTCTCATCTGTTAGGAAATTTTATTACTTCCCTTTCTGAATTTTGCATTTTCAATGATTGCATGTCTGACTGCTCTTCAGGAGAGTAACTAAAATTAAATACACTGTTCACAGGTAAAATTGGATTGAAATGAATGTCACTATTACTAGGGTTTGATGATTGTTTTTGGTTTCGACTACTTTTCCTTCTAGCAGGGGATGACGAGAGACTTCTAGTTTCAAAAATTTTGCTTACAGTTTCTTCAAATTTTTGGAAAATAGTATTAAGAATAGCTTCCTGTTGGGTTTGAATAGCTAAATTTTTTTTATCTACTGACTCTTCAAATTTCGTAAGTATTGAGGTGACTATATCATTTATTTTAGCATGAGTATTTTCTGATGGTTGATTAGACTTCACAATTGTAGCAAAACTGGTTTAGAGCTTTCAAATTGTCTTCTTGCTTCAATGAAAGATTAATGGTTTATTGCCTTAAATTTTAAAAACCTTTCTTCACGTGAAGAAGAGTTTCTTCTTCACGAGATGAACATAAAGGGTCATCTGAAGCGTGAGGTCTTTTGCAGTTTACACAATATGGGACTTTAGTTGAACAAGGATCATTATTATGATGTGAGCCACAGAGTCTGCATAAAGCTTATGTACTTTACATTTTTTGTGGCATGTGTAAATTTAAAACAAATTTTACATTGACGAACTTTATCCACAAAAATCTTTATGTTTACAATAGATAAAAATACTTTAATTTGAGACGGGATTTTATGTCCGTAGACTCTTACCAAGATAGTTTCTGAAAGTTCTGAAGATCCCTTTTTATTGAAACGTCGTATTTGAGATACAATAAGGCCGTTATTTTCAATTTCTAATGCTATATATTCTAGACTTTCGTCCACTGATATGTACGGGATAATCAATTTCCTAGTGTATTGTTCAATTTGTATTTGGGGAGTTACAGGGACATTTAATACTGTTTCGATTTTACTAATTTCTGTTGCAGTTTTATAATCATTTGTATGAATAATTAGTTTCCCATTTCTGGTATGTCTGACTTCTTCAATCCCATTTTTGTTTGAAACAGCGTTTAATAGTTCAGATTTTAACTGTGAATGCCTCTTAGGAACTGAGGCATATCCTGCTGTAGGACACAAAAACACTGAAATTTGAAATTCCAGCTTCTGAAGCTAATTGTATAGCTAGAGGTGTATTATCATCATAGTCTAATATAGAGTTCGATGCATGTTTTGGTATGCGATATTCACATTCAATAAATGGTGTTTCGTCTTGTAATGAAAAATAACAATGTATTAGGAGAAAAAAAGACAGTCAATAAAATATCGTTTTCAAATTCAGCTTAAATATAATATATACAATTTTAATAACTTTCTGAATTGTTTTTTAATTGGATGAACAAATTATAATATTTTGTGTTCATCTGGCAATACTGAATATAATAGTTGCAAACCAAACGATTATAATTCATTTTATTTAGAATTATTTGCGATTTAGAAGCCTGTATATTGTCCTTCAGGATTTCTATTTGGACATTTTGCCTCTATACACTATCATTATTTTATTTAAAATGCACAACACATATATGTGAGTGTACTTTTTTTAATTTTTCAATTACATATTCTTATTTTTTATGTAAAAATTTATTGATAAATAATAAAATTAAATTTAGTTACTTTTTTCATTGAAAAGAAATATTTTTAGTTTTAGGTAATCCTCTTTTGCATAATTTTTTAAATGGCATACAAAAATTACCTATTCCTCAAGTCTTTCAATATAATTTGTAATTTAATTTCCTATTATAATGAAATATCTACTTCATTTGCTATTTAAATAAAAAATTCAATTATTCTATTCTATATTGTAATTTAAAGGTGTTCAGTAAATTTATACAGTTCTAAGCAATTTATACGATTTAACTAAGTTTTGAATTTTCTAGAAGAATATTTGAAATTTAAATATAGCGTTAAAAAATTATTATGTACATATAAATGCTTACAATTTCTTACTTTATTTCTGAAATAATTGTAGGTTATATTAAATGATGAAATATATCAACATAAATTAAAAAAGGGTAAATATTATGTATCATCTTCATGGTGATCATCTTTTCTTAAGATATTTAAGCACACACACACACACACATATATTATATTTATATATAATATATTATATATATATAAATATATGTATATATTTATATATATATATATATATATATATATATATATATATATATATATATATATATATATATATATATATATATATATATATATATATATATATATATATATATATATATATATATATATATATATATATATATATATATATATATATATATATATATATATATATATATATATATATATATATATATATATATATATATATATATATATATATATATATATATATATATATATATATATATATATATATATATATATATATATATATATATATATATATATATATATATATATATATATATATATATATATATATATAATATATCTATTTAAGACATATATTTATTTTATGAGTTAAAGTGACTTATATATGTAAGTAACTTTAATTCATAAAATAATTTTATTATTATTAGAATACATATTTACTTACATATTCTATTTTTATGATAGAAAAAAAATTATATTTTTAATCGAAAGGTAAATAAAAATTTTATAAGAAGCTTTCTTAATTAGCTGTTATTTTTTAAAAACAGTTAAGACTTTAATAAAATTTATTATTAATTTAAATGATTAAATCTTTAAATTCATAAATCAAACTCATGCAATATATAAGTTGTAAAATTTAGCTTGCTAAAAACTTTGTCTTTTCAAATTAAAAGACGCTCTATACGTTTAATGAAAATTGTATGTATTAATATTATTTTTATATTATTTTAATATTGTTTTTTTCTAGTAAAAGTCCATCGCTTTTTAAATAATTTAGCTGAAGTAAAAGAAAAGCAAAAATTGCAAATGGAAATGTTGTATGAATTGAGATAACAAACATAAAGGGAGAATGTGATCTTTGCAGGTTTTAACTGCTTAACATATTTGTTCGAAATGAACAAATTTGAAGCTGCCTCAGTTGAAAAATTTATGAAGGCTGTAAGTATATTTCGTTTTCAGCATGTTTTTTACCACACTAGAAATTTTTATATTATAATTAAATTACTGAATATTTCACAATAGTAATATTTTTATAGCAATTTTATATTTTAACTCGTGAATTGTATGACCAGAACATGAGTTGGGTATGGCTTCGTGTGTGTGTGTGTTATCAATATTTTTTTATAAAATTCAGTAAAGTTTTACCATACGTTTACCCTTAGCGTAAATTTCAGAAAGTCGCCAAGGGTGACGAATTTTCGATCGGGAATACGACGGAAGGAAAATGGCTGAAATAGTGACAAATATTTCATACATTGTTCATACAACTAATTTTACAAAATTAACAAAAAACATAGATTTATAGATTTTAAACATCAATGGTAAAATATTTAAGTTGATATGTTAAATTATGTCTACAAAATATTTTGATATAATTTTATATTAATGAATTTAAATTGGTAAATATTCATGAGAAATTAATGACAAATAGGGTTGTCAAAATACTAGTTTGCCGGGTTTCAAATAAAAATTGTCAAATGTGGCGCCAAAAAAAAGCGCTAAGGGTGACCGTACAGTAAATCTGAATCCAAAATTCTAATCTTTATTAAATTTTGAGATTTAAATTGTAATCAATGTAAAGTTGTGTACAAAAAAAACATTTAAAATTTAAACATAATTTTTTGTACAGATAATTTTGTTCAGATTTCTGAAAAATATACATATGCTGAATTTTTTTTTTGCCTCCAATTTATACATTCCCAATAAAAGGATACTTACTGGTTATATACACTCTGGGATTTTTATATCAACCGTTTGTGGTTTCAACTACACTTCAGAAGAGTAGATATCTGTAATAGTCAGAATCCAATCAAAATTTTAGGTCTCGGTCTAATTATCTTTCTTACGGAAAATGTGGCACTAGAGTGCGATCAGTCACTGTCAACAACAGTCTACTGTCAACAGTTTTCAAATACATTTGTTAATTTAATTTTTCTCAACTAAAAAACCATAAAACTGCAAGCAACTTTTTTTACATAAATACAGTTAAAACACTTATTTCTGGATATTTCTAATATAAACTTCTACATCATTGATTTTTTCTTAAGTTAAATTATACTAATATTACAAAGCAAAGCTGTGCTAATGTTTTATGCCTTAAAAACTTATACTCAACAGTGCAACTTCATTTCGAACTGCTTTTGTGTAGAAATTAGCCAAACTAATTTTGAAACTTAAATAAAATTTTTATTATCGATTTCCTTATAGCTTAAAACTACATCATTCGAATATATTAGGTAATAATAAATTTACTATTAATATGCCAGATATAGAGAAAAGACGTGCTTAATTTTAGAGTATTTTTTTAATTTGACAGTTAAATTTTAAATTTCGATCAAATTCCTTTGTTTATATTTTAACATTTTAATTACGTACAATATGTTAGGACTTAAAGATTCCATAGATAAAACAATAATAAATATTTATTTGAGTTCTATTGTTCGATGCTGGACAGACATACCGATATGATTTCAATTCTGAATAAAAAAATTTCTGAGTGAAACAAGAGCGTAAGTAGTTGCCATCTTTGGCGCAGTATCACCTGACAAACAGTTTTTCTAGGCGGCAACATATTTCTATTTTAATCATTTGGTTATGTTATTATTTAATACAATATAAAATAAAATTTTCCGCATTGTGCACAGCAAAATTTGAAAAAACGGCGTTTATTATAGTTATAAAATCATATTCATAAGCTATATGCATTTTAGTAATGCAAATTTCAATTCATATCAATTAACGAAATTGTAAGATCTCATCAGTTATAAAGTCCAGTTAATTATTGAATAAATTTAATTTTCCTTAAATTTTGTGTAAATTGAAAAGTCAAACGCAAATGCTTAAAACATTATCAGTTAAAGCTATAAATTTTAATGTTTTAAGCACTTCAAATGAGATGAAACGTGATACAAATATTAAAAAAAGAATAATTTTAGAAAAAAATTACAATGAAATTAATTAAAATGTTGATTTCATACAATGTTATTAGACAATAATTAAAATCGTTTGAACTATTATAAAACAAATATTTGGAATTTCGTTAATTCTAAGTAAAATGTATGAAAACAATTTAAACTAAAATGTTACTGTCGTGAATAAAAAACTTAAATATTGTCTTAAATCCAAAACTAAAAAATATAAAACTCTCTAAATAATAAAATCATTCCAAGAGAAAATAAAAAATATGACTATGTGATTATTGCATTTAATGAATTATGTTGTATGAATTGTATCACTGATTTGTTTTAAAAAATCACAAATATGTTTTATTTAGATAAAAAATATTATTTTGAATCAAATGGCAAGAAAAATTAATAATAATAATACAGTAAAGATATTATACACAAATAATTAAATGAAAAATATTATACAATAATAAAAATACGTTATACAAAAAGTTTTTTAAAATTAGTAAATTCTTTAGAATTTTGAAAAATATCTTTTTTTAAAAAACAGTTGAAAATACTTTTGAACTAAATATTTTAAATTGAAATTTGTGCAATTTGATAGTTAAACTAACTCTGCTTTTTCCTTTTATATATCTCAATAAATCAAGTACCAATCTTTAAATATACATAAAATGATTCATTAGAAAACAACTGTTTTCTTTGAATTGAAAGCTATGTGCAATTGTTTTTCTAATGTCCAATAAATTTTTGTATCATTTATTATAGAAAGTAAATATTTATTAAATTAATATATAAAGGATCCCAATGTTTTAACTATTGTATAGAAGGTGTCTTTATACTTATAATTCTTAAGAAAATCATTTTTCTAAACTAATGCAAATGTTTCAAGGTTAGCTTCCCTATATAATCTGTATATATCCGTATATATCCCCCTAAGCTATTTCTCCAATGAATAAAAATTTTTATCTTCCCTTTTTCAGTTTTGTAATTTACAAAATTTAATATATGCATTCATTTGAATTTAATGTTCAAAATCAGAGAATAAAATATGAATTATAAAATTAAAAGTTTTATATTAAAATATACAATATCCTCATGTTTTCTTTTTAATAGCTGTATTTACAGCATATCATCTATACATCTCAATATATAAAACACTATTTTCTAATAACATCATTTTAGGTGGCAATATACTTTTTGTGAAATCATCCATACCATTGTTAACAGCAATTAACAATGGTATGCAATTAACAATGGAATGGTACAAGAAGTTAATTATTTTAATTTTCTGTAGACCACTAAACTTTCATTTTCAGCTTTCCCATTTTTCTTTCAGACCGTTTCTCTAACGTTCTGTCAGAACTACATAAAACAAAAACATTAAATTCTAAATAAACTTTCGTTTATGTATTTTAAACGACATAAAGTGACTACTTTATTGCACAATATATATTTTCTTCCGAATGACTGAACTGCCATAAACTTCTCAGCAACATTACGTAAAGATAATTATGAATAGAACCTTCAAAAATGCTTATTTTAATGCGTGATTTTTTTATTCCATGGCCATAAATTTAGATTTTAACTTTCAAATACAGCTCTAATTTTGTATTTCAATTTTAGTATAAAACCTAAATTTTCTCTGTTAATGGTATTTTTTACGACCAGTATCCTTAGCATTTCTTCTGTTTCAGTTTATATAATTTGAGTAAAGAGATTTCTCTGCAGTTTATTTAAATAGTGTTAGATTACATTTAAAAATGAGATAAAAAAATTCTCAAGTTCAGTGTTTGCTTTCTTTGTACATTCATTAACAATAAAAATTAAGTACGTTTATACATATTTAAATATAGTGTCTGTATGCATAATATATATTTAAAAACTTGATTTGTAAAATGTAGAATAAATTACTTTTATTTGTTCATATTCTAATACATTTATTCAGAGTTTTCTAGATAGTGTCTGAAATTTTACGTACAAATCTCTGAATGATAATGAGAATTTAAATCCAGCTAAGTATGACAGTATTCCAAACATTTTTTGATATTCAAAATGTATCTAAAATAACACTTGTTATAATTCTTCTTTAGACATTTTATTTTAATAATATATTATTTTCTCTACGTATAAACTCTTAAATTTTTTTTCAGAAATTTCTAACATATATAAAGTTTCAGCATCGTTATAAAACTACTACACGAAGAGACTATAATATATACTTTAACTTGTTTTTGTAGTTTGGACTTTAGTAGTGCTAATATTTTTTAATTTTAAATACATATTAGTTGTTATAAAATTCTGGAATTGAATATGTCTCATATTCCTTTACCTGATAACTTTAGCTTCTGTTAAAATAAGTAAAAATAATATTTTTGTTTTATTAATAAAAATAACACTTATTTGACTTTAAAAAATCGATCACATAAAGTATAAATTTAAAAAGGTGCTTTTGAATTTTCTTTTGTAACAATTGCAAACATGAAATTTTAAATAAAATTATCTTTTTATTTAATTTGTTTTATTTAATTAAAGGATATTTTATTAAAATTAAAGTTTTGCTTAAGATTTTATAGATAGAAACTGTTATTTGAAATATTCAAGGTATGAGCTATGTATAATTCTGTTGGAATTTTAGTTAATGAAAAATGAAGATAAAATGTTTGATTAAAATATTTGGTTATGCTATTTAAAAAATTAGTTATTTCTACTAAAAAAATACTCAATAAGTTTTTTTTAATTTATAGATCAAAAAGTTAAATTCACATCTTTCCAATAACTGAGTTTTTTTATTTTGAAATAGTATTATTTTAAATGCTTAGAATAAAAGAGATGCATTCCAATACAGGCGCCAAAACTGAATTATCACTAATAAATTATCATTGGACATTTTGAAAAATCACTTCTATGATACAAATGATCTCAGATTCAGATGCAATTATTTGTATTTACTTTTAGCTAATTACAAATAATTGTTAGCAAAATGTGAATGTTTAGCTAGCAAAAAAAGATTATTATTAAAGGATCTAGTATGGAAATACATAAATAATCATAAATTATATATCATAGAAAACCAATGGGTTCAATTGATTAGTTATTGTTTACGTAATTTTAATTTTTTCCTACATATAACAATTTCTTAATGTTCAGTAACAGATGCAGTAGTATTAAATTTAACACCTAAAAACTAAACATGGAAAGTATGGAATTATGGGAAGAATAAAACTTTAAGTACAAACCAAATCAGCTTCATTTGGGGAAAAGGTTAAAAAATTTATCAAAAATTGAAAATGAAAAAGTCATTTATTACTAATATTATTACAAAATTATTCACAACACTTTATAATTTTATTAATTTTTATGAATATGCGAAAAGAAATATTATTTGAAATTCAATAATATAATTTAAATTATCAAGTATTAAATTATTCCCACACATTGTGTAAAATATTTTTTACAAAATTTGTTTTCAAACACTTATTTAAAAGTATGCTAATAAATAGTTTCGAAGAATTTTTCCTCAAATGAAATGAAACTTGAAATCAATTAAATATATTACTCATTTTCAATCATTTTCCGCAAATGGAAACATATTGCCTATATTAAAACTTCATATTGTTTATACCAATCCAAATATAAGCTAATAAGCTGAAAATCATTTTGAAAATTTTCTTCTGACAGAGTTTTCAATTATTCATAAGTGTCAGTTGTCTAGAAAATAAAAGATTACTTGATTTATTTTTACAATTGAAAATGCAACATCTACTACAAGAAGTAAAAACAATTATATTTTAATTAATATGTAAAAATATTATACTTTTTGCTGAGCAATACCTTAATGAATGTATTTTAATTATACAGTTTTTCAAATATTTGATTGGAAATATTTGAAAACTGTATAGTTTTTAAGACATGGTTACTTAATTATCAAATTTATTCACTTGACTATAATCTTATGATATCATATGAATTGATAAGAATTCATCTATGAATTAATTGGGTAAGATTTACTTATCTTATCTACTTCATTCATCAGAATATATCTAAATCAGATTAATAAATTAAGTAAATAATATTTATACAGTTCATTCTACTTATTAAGATAATGTTTGAGAAATTACTTTGAAGGAATAAGAACTAAGCATGTGTATCATCGCGAAAAACAAATGAAATCAAATAATGGATCAGATGATACAATTATTTGAAAAATCAAGTTTTTCTCACAGTCGAATAGTATCCTCTATTCTATAAATTCAGAATTACATTAAGTATCGTATTTATGAAAGCAAAAATGGTGATTTTTGGCATACGTAAATTAATAAATATATTATCTTCTTTCAAAGAAGATAAAATATTTATTATTTTACGTTTTCAAAATTTTTTGTTCAAAATTTAATGTTTTCAAAATAAAAGTAATCATATATTTTAAAAATATTTTTAATTTATAATCAATATAATTCTAAATTTTTTCTTAAATAAAATTATTTTTTTATTTATCTTCTTAAATAAAATTACATTCTAATTTTTCAAAACTTTTTATTTAAAACTATAAGCAAATCTTTTTTCATATAAAAATATTAAGAATAAATCTGTAATCAAAAATAAGTTTGCAAAAACATATAGAATAATCTCCTTCATGTTAAAAATTTTGCAACCTTTTCTAATTAAAATAGGTAGGGTGATTAAGTGCTGTAGGATTGTGCAGTTAAACTTTAAATAAAAGATGTAGGATTCATTAATCAAAGAGTTTAGTTAAATGAATTCGTAGTATTATTTAAAAAATGCATGCATGTTCATAATTTTAGCTAAATTTTAGCTAATTTATAAATAGTTTAAGATAAAAACTTAACTTAAAACTAAATATTAATTAATTTTTATCAATTATTAATTTGATTTCTAAAAATTTTCATGTACAAATTTAGAATAGTGTACACTAGTATAATGCATAATAATCCATATAAGATATCAGCATTTTAAAATAAATTAGAACCCTTGAAATTAAACTAAAATACACTCATAAGGAAAAATTCTTTTCTCTAAAATATATATTTTCATTTTAAAACTCTTTAATAAAATAATTTACAATCTGTCTATAATATAAAATAGTTGCTGATTATTTTGGCAATTTAATGATAGCTTGGGTATGTCGTTAGATTTTCATAAAATTAGTTGTGTTAGCCATGTCTTCTAATCGAAATGAAAAACATTGTGGGTGTTGTAGACTATATCGTCTGTAGTCCTGATTAAATTACCAAACTCTTCTTTCAAAGTGAAATAATATGCTCACTAGGTGACTAATTTCACATTTTCCCAACAAACCTATCTTTTTTGCATTGCCCAGGAGTGGACATCTATTGTTAAATAAAAATATTTTAAGAATTACTGATATTTATGTCATCTGTAAATGTATTCCTATTTACCCAGCTACAACTACATTTAAGTAACGAATTTAGCCTATTAGGTAATTTAATAAAAATAGGATCTTGTCATTCCTTGAAACATATCCTCACCGAAAAAACAATTACAATTAATTCGTGTCTAAGCAGACATGAAATGCTCACTTAAAACTTCTTGTTGATAGAAAATGTCCAATAATGTTGTTAAACATTTTAATATAAGTTATAACCAAGTATTTTTATATGTTGTAACACATAGGTCTTAGAAAGCATTCATATATTTAGTACATTTTTAAGTTCTTGTCATATTCAAATGTCTGCTCATTGAACCTTTAAAATGGCCTGCCTACACATTTGTAATTTTCTTGATTCTATGAGATTGTCCCAATAACATTATTAATAGTAATGTTGCTTCAGAATCTACAGCTCATGACAAATAATCAGTTAGAAAGTTTTTCATCATTAACTATCTTTGAAAATCATATTATTCTTCATTTTTTCATTTAGATTTTTTTGTATTCTATTCAATTATATTTCTAGAAAGCCCTTAAATTCTAGTGTTCTTCAATACCGATTGAGAATGTTTGGTAATTGTATATAATTTGAGCAAATGCTCATTTCGCTGAATAAAGTGTTTCAGTTAAGATTGTTGTGTCTGTATATATACATATAAACCCACGCGAGTGCAGAGTATTGTGATAAAACTTCTTTCAGACACTTTTGTAGTCATACAGTATTTTCATCTCAGTTTTGTTCATTCCCATGAGACATTTGCAATATTACAAATAATATCCTAATATTCTAATTACAAATTTCAATTCTGAAAAACTATTAAGCAAAAAAGTGAATCAGGATATATGTTATATGACACTCTGATGATGACGAATGATTGCTGAATTTTATATATAAGATTGATGTGGGAATTGTCATGGTTTTGAGCTATTTCTTGTGTTTTCTATTTAATTTCATTCACAAATTGAGGACTTTTTATGTATAATGATACATTTAAGAGAATTATATGCTTTCAAACAAACATTTACAGAAATTACAGAACTCTTTATTAAATTGACAGTGCTTCAATTTATATAATAGGGACAACTATAATGCACTAATGTAAATTTTAAAATTGATTTTTTCAGGAAATTTTTTGAAAAGAAAGATTTGTGCGATTTTTGACATAAAAGTAAGCTTAGATTATTTACCATTCTATTAGGTTTCGCAAACATTTTTGATGATATTAAATAATTTATCTGCATACATTATTTTAATTACTTTTTAAGTAGCAATTATTCCTTTTAATGCTTCAGCAAAATATTATATTATTTTCTATATTAGTAAGTATTTTCGTTACATTTTAATTTTACGTGTGTTAATTTCTTTATAATGAATTTGCTTGACTGTATTTGTTGTATGTTTAACTAAACTGAATAATAAAGTTGGTGGAAATATTTTTAAATAATGTTTCTGTGTGAAAGATGATTAAATCCTCAAAACGGTAAAAAATAAATATATTTAGAAAACCAAAAGGTATTACAGTTGGTTACTTCTTAAGACTTCTTATTTTAATAGTATATTATGCTCTACATTTAAACTCTTAAAATTTTTCAGAAATTGCTGACATATTTAAAGTAAAAGCATCTTTGATGAAAACATTAAATAATATTTTTATCAAAATATGTTAGATCCAGTTATTCTAATTTTATTAATACATCTATATAATTTCTAAAAATGAGTTTAAAAAATTTATAACATTTATGTGACATTTTTATAAACAGAAGTCCATAAATTCAAATAATTTCATCATTGAAAAACTCATTGCACTTGTTTAATATTTTGCAAACTAGTTAAAAAATTACTCTAAAATAAGAATTTAAATAAAATTAGCATTCTTTAAGTATTAAAATCCTCATGTGAAGAACAATAAAATAAAATAAAGAAACTGTGATAGAAATTTAAAATACTTTCAAAAGGAAACTTTTTTAAATAATTACGGTTAAACTAAATATAGTAAAAGTACTTTGAACTTTAAATATATAAAAAATTATACTAAATAAGAGTATAATATCATTATCATATGAGAATATTACCAGTTGTACAAAAACACATATCTCAAGAAAAGAAGAAAAATTTCTCTCCTAAAAACAAAACTGAGTAATATGTTATGAATGTAAAATCGATATTGCGCATTACCAGTTTTTGAGATAATGTAAAATAAAAAATACGAATAAAAAGTACTAAATTGAAGTCACATTTCCAGAACTCTCATGTTACATTTCTAATAGAATTAAAATATGGTTAAAGTTTTGGCATGAATGCGAATTATTGTTTTAAAAATATTGGATGCTTTTTTGAAATCCCTATTTTAACAGAGGAATTTTTTGTACTTGTTATATGCGATATTTTTATTGTGAAAAATAGTGACTAAGAATGGAATATATTTCTATGTCTCATATCTGACTTATTTAAATGGGAAAGAAAATTATTCATTTGGTTTTTGTTTGAATTTAAATTAAGAAAACAAAGTATGAATATACAATGAGATATATTTCTAGTTAATTTGAAAATATGTAGATAGCATATTGATAATAAATAACTTTAATGTTTCAGTTTTTATGTTTATCAGTTGAAATATAGTTTGAAATTTATAAAATTAATCGCTCACGCAAAGAACTCTTAACTTTGTACCATTATTATTTTAATGAATATATTCGAAAACATTTAATTCAATAGTTATATAAAAATTTTGCGCACACCATGTCTAGTGATTAACGTGCCTCACTGGTGATTGAGAGGTCTTGGGTTCAAATCCCGGTTCAGGCACAGATGTACATTCTCTCTTTGCTGTCTTTTTCCTTTCCTTGTATGAATGGGTTGTGAATGGTTGCCTATCCTATAAACGTGTGCCTTTGGCACGTGAGTAATGAGGAAGTCGGACTCTACTCCAAAATACGGTTCAGTTAGAATGTTAAAGAAGCGTATCACATATTGCTCCCCTAGCTGGCACAACAACATATAAGAATTTTACATACAGAAGTATTTAAATCATTTACCAAATTAATATTGAGCTTTTATCTCCTGAAATCTGTTTAATTTTATTAAAGAAAAAATTTGAATTTCTGTATTTTATTTTTGATGCGTAATAAAAAATATCTGACACAAAAATGTTATTTAATATTTACTAATACAATGTTGAATGTAATTGATAATAAATGTTATATTTTTCAAACCAGAGGTGAGAATAGATTAAAAGACAATTTTGTAACTTCCGCTAAGTTTTTACATTTTTTCAATAAAAAAACTGTATTAGTAATGGATTGTATGATCATTTCGGGATGCACAGCAGATGCCCAAAAACAGGGTTGTAGGCCTTGAGCTCATGGGGTTGTCATGTAACTGAGGGGATGTCATTTAGTTATTTACTTATAGTCATTTAGTTATCAATTTTTAAAATTAGAAATTAAATATGCAAATTTTTAAGAAAGTTTTAAAGAAATTAAAATAATTCACGATTAAAAAGTTAAGCAGAAGGGGCCTGGAGGAATTAATTTTTTTAATAATTAAAAAATTGACAAATATAAAGTTAGTGTTTCAAAGACATGAAACCGGTTCGAATAGTAATTTATAATCAAAGAGTTTCAATATAATACAAATAAGATTTCTTCAAATGACGAGGGTTTCTAGCAACAGTAGCTTTTTACCAGTATTTCATTTTCTTTCATTCAAGTGATAAATAACGACCATTGTGTCATGTAATAAGTTTTGAAAAATCAAATGTCAACAGGATGCTGCTGCAAAGAACGTGAAATAGACAACTAAGAATCCAGAAACTTCGATATTGTGACCTGGAAACTAATTCAAACGACTTGACATTCCCAAAGACAGTGCTAGCTTTAAATTTATGAAACATTGGTTTACTTAGTGTCAGAAAAGGAAATTAAAACAACGCATCATAAAGATGAAGGAATTTTAATCAAGCCAAATTCTAACTAAAAATATTTAAAAATAAATATTGATCTAATTAAATGAATATTCTCGTCTTTACTATATCATTTTTTTCAATGTGACATACTTAGTTTGCGGTGTTATAATGTCTTAGAAAGTCCTAAATCCTAGAATTTTCAAGAATTTACTATAGATTTTAAGATTTTCCATATTTTTGTAATCGAAATAGAGTTTTTATGTATTCTTCATAGTCGATATACCAGAGATTAAAAATATTGAAAATGAGGGTTGCAATTTATACTTTTAGCTTAATGAAACAAACAATATTCATCGAAATCAGAGAGTGAGAAATAAATGTATTGTTTCAAATATTTTTCATGAAGATCAGTACATTTTAGAATATATTTGAACAAATTTTCAAAGCATTTTTTACTCGGATATAGGTGCTTTTACAACACGTATTTTCAACACATACAACCTCTTCTTCGGCTGTCTGAAATAATTGATCAAATAATTTATTTTTGGTGTCCAGGAATGATAAACATTTTGTATCTAATTAGAGGTGAAAAACAGATAATCTATCAATTCGAAGAATTTAGAATTTGATTGTTTTAACAGACGTTTTCTCTTTGTGTTCATAAATAATAATTTGACTGTTCTGCATTTTTCAAATTTCTAGGATGACTTTTGGCAAATAAGTTATTGTGTACTAATCAGAATTGATCATTCTGTGTTGCTTAATTGTTACCATCACAACATGGTCTGTAGTAACAAAATTAAATGCAACCATTTTTGTTTCGATATATATTTTTCGCGAAAAAGTTTTGTTGAATTTTGCTCCTCTATATTGTCTTTTCAGACCCATACAGATGTTTTCTATTATGTTTGGATTCACATGTTTAGATTCAAAATTCATCACCTATGACAATATATTACACAGCATTTCATGCACTTGAATTCTTTGCAACAATTTCCTGTACTAATCAACAAGAGTACATGAAAACACGTCAGATTATGTGGCCTGCAACATGAATAAATCGTCTGTAATACTTTCACGTAATATTTGATTGATTCTTGCCATTTTAACGTTCGAAAAATGCCTCGTTCTCATGGTTTGTAACATAACGAATTTGTTTTCGTTAGTGGAAGCACACATCATATATATTTTCTAGCGAAAGAATTTGTTTTTTGTTAACCTTAACTTAGTTCATCGTGGAGCGAATGTTGAACAAGAATGAATTTTTTACACCAATGTTTATAGTGCGATCGTATGGAGTATCATTGCTGCATAAACAATTAAGTTCATTAAAGAAGTCTAGCTATTAAAAACGTCATTTCAAAAGAAGTTAAAACAAATGCAATTATTTTTACAATCTCAAATTTAAAGAAAAATTTCAATTTAAATCATTTTAAATAAAATAATAATTATATTTTATTACATTTTTGATAGATTAGTTGTCTTGAGTTTAAGAATACAATATTGGGTATGATAATATTAGGTAATGTTGTATGATTAAAAGTGTATTTTATTCGCATGCTTAGAGAGAGAGAGAGAAACTACTAAACGGTTTGATTTTAACCATATTATCTATTTGTATAAAAACATACATAACTCAAGTTATTACATATTTGGTATTATTCTTTTCATAATATTTAAGTTCAAATTATTAAAATTTTATTCCCATATATTTAATGACATACTTTTAAATATGTTTTTGTTTAAATAATTAATAAAATCATTTTTTTCAAATAACTGATGATTTTTATAAAAATTGTTAAATTACTTTATTTTAATTTTTTAAATATAATTATTTATTTTTTTCATTCTTGTTTAATTATCATACAATAAAGATGAACTTTTATTTAATTTACAGAAGCAACTATATTTATTAAATATTTTTATCATCAAAAAGGGAGCTATTTTCTCATTGGTTGAAAAGCTTATAAAATCGCCTTCTTATTTAAATATTTATACTTTGAAAATATTTTCAAAATGCTTTCTACAACTATAGAATCAGTATATTGCAGCTATTGGTAATTTGGAAAATGTATATTTAAAATGGAGACGTTATTTCAATTGGTAGAAAAAGTATTTTTTAAACATAAGCATTTTTGCTTTAAAATCGGGAATAAACTTCTTTTTTCTAACATTAAATAAAAGTGTATTTCATTTTTTTTCATTTAAATTGTATCACTCCATACACAGGTATGTTTTCAGTCAATAATATTATTTCTTGAGTATAAAAAATAGAAACAAACAACAGCATCGATGATCTATCATCATTTAAAATTACATTATACAATAAAAACGTCATTTCTTTGATACCCTCAACATATTTTTCACTTAATATTTATTGTTTCCTATTGACGATGGCACAAGGGATGTTGAGCTGCAATGTTTTCGAACTGCATGTACTCATTCAATATTCCATTAAGTTAGGTTATGTTGTAAAATTTTCGTAAAATAAAAAAGTGATGACTAAGATGAGAGTTTTTTCTTTTTCTAAAACAAGCATTAACTTGATGACCTTTATATTCTCTCAATATGTTTGCAGTTAAATTTAAATGCACCTTTATATGTTTGATAAAATAATAAAAACTGTTTTTTCCTATGTATACATGATCATACATATTATACTTATGCATCATCATATAAATGAAATTATGTAATAATTTTAATTATTTATTGTTATTAACATCAAAATTGTTAATTCAATTCTCGATTGACAAACACATTTAGATTGTCATCCGTTAATAATCTTGAAATTAATATATATCTAATCATGTACTAAATACAAAGTTACTTGCACATTACTAAATTAATATACAAGTAACGTTTTTAACATATAAAAGTCATTATTCTGTACATATGAACTTAGATATACCTGTGGAGATCATATCAGTGTATCTAAATGCATTTTGTATAGAAAACAAGATGAAAACTTTGCATCGAAAATAAAGCGTTTCTGCTTAAAATCGTGCATTAGTCTAACATAATTTCATGGATTCATTGATAATTTCAAAATTTTATTTTAGTCCTGAAATTATTGAAATAAATTCAAGAAGATAATTTTATATCGTCTAATTGAATGATGACGTTTTATAGTTAAAATCATATTACTTTTAAAATATGTTATCTTTAAGAATTTAAAACATTTTTATCAGATCTGTGTGATTTTTAAATACATTAAGTCACCTATGAAATCGATTATAGCTTTGGTTATCGCCTATGTACTCAATCAAATTGATTGTGATCAAATTTATTATCTTACAGTCATATACGTTATTAATAGAATGCACTTTTCATATTAAAATCTACTTTCATAATTTTTTCCAAGTACTTAAATAATATATTTAGGTTTTTATAAATCTGTAAATCAAAGAGAAACTTTAATTACATATAATATGTTTTCTAAATCTAAACATTCAATTTTACAAATGACTACACACAAAAATTTTACAAATGACTACACACAAAATAAATGAAGGGATTTTTTCCGTTTATTGCTCTAATTATATAATTTTTTCAACTTCATATTTACAACATTCTTTCCAGGGAAAGCTTTATTGGGATCAATCTTAAGCAATATTTATACAATTTTGATTAATTTAACAAGAGCCAAAAGTGAATGAAATAGTTTATCCATGCAAATGAACATCGTTATAAATACATAAATGTAATTATAATGTTCTTTATTAGTATAAAGAAACTCAAAATTTTAATTCTTCCGTAAATCTTTGCAAATAATTTACTTAACATAGATTGTTCCTTTAATCAAGATTTCTTTTTATTTCATACAATTTAATTCTGTGTTTCTAATGTATAATATTAAATAAATAAATTTTTATGATATTTATTTTATGATTGTAAAAGTAGTACACTCCAAATAAAAGTTCATACTTCAAGAATGCCACTAAGATGTCACTCTCTCTCTCGTTTAAATATCAGCATAGATATACATTTAAAATTTAAATCTACTTTAATATACTACCTAACATTCATGTATCGTTTTAACGCCTTTCACTGAAACAAATTTAACAAATAAAAATGATATTTCAATATGATGAAAATTAAATTTTTAAATAACTTTCACTGAAGAATCTGTTTCTTATTTGAAGACATAACATCAAACAAAATTGCCATTTTGAAATATTTTAAATCCATAATAATTGCAAAGGTTATTTTTATTTTCATGTTTTTAGAAACTTATAAAAATTATATCTTCTTTTTATTAAATAAAATAAAAAATGGGTAACAATTTCAGTAAATATTTTACATTTGAAATATTCACAATAAAAAAAATATTCCGTTTTTACATCAGGACTCAGGGCATTATTTTTTATTACAAAAATCTACAACTCAAATTATTTTCAGAAGATATTTAGTTTTTATTTTATGATTTGACAGCGTTTTAAATGAAAAATTGTTGTATAACATCCACACAAAATTATGCTTAATTTTAAATATTCATTCAATTTGATCAAAGATTTGATTTTATCCTCAATAATGTTTTTATTAAAAACAAAAAAGTTTGATAAAATCTCTTATAATGTTATACTTTTCACAATTAACATGATTGCATTTTTGCGTTAAATAATTTTGGAGTATTTTAAATTATGAAATGAAATATATGATGATTTTATAAATGAGAATAATTGTACATTTTTTCTGCATGTTATGTTTTAAGTTGAATCTTTACTTTCAGAAAATTAAAAAAACTCTGCGAAAACTCCATATATCTATGTTAAAATATTCCGATTTTTTCCAGTAATTTGTATATTAAATTAGTGTTTTAAGAAAGCCTTAATAAAAACATTTAATAAGATTTTTTAGATGATCTATGAAGAGAAGTTATAGTTACACGTCACACAGCGAACATATAAAAAATTATAAACTTATTTTTCCTTCCAATCTGACTTCACTAAGATCTACATTTAATTTTATTAAAGATATAATTTTAAAAAAGTGAATCTTACTTTCATAATATTTATGATTCCATGTTAATTTAATACTTCAATTCTTTCATAATGTTATTGTTTAATTTTCATATTTTACATGAAGACAAAAATTTCTACTTCTCTTGACGAAAAGTCACCGTTTTCTTTGTTTGATACTTTAATCCTATAATTTTTTTGAATTTTCATTAGAAGTTATTTTACAAAATTATTATCTTAATTTACCAAAGATTTTTTAAAAATAATTCAAAGGAATTTCTAGAAATATTTTATATACTATTATGTATATAATATTTTATACACTCTTTATAAAGCTTATAATAATTTGAAACAAATGTATTTAATATTAAAACTAACGTATCTTTTTGTATTACGCTAAGTCCTATGACTGCTATTAATGTTATTTTTATAATCTATTTCACAAATACGAATTTACTGTATTTTTTAATATTTTTGAACTCTTTACAAGATATCAATCATGATCGTAGAATTTGGAGTAAATTGATTGTGCAAGCAGTGAATAGAGATACTTATTGAATCCATAAAATTAATCTTACGACTGAGAGTAAAAAGTAAAAATTCTAAAAAAATCTAATATGTTTATTATGTCTGAAATTATGTCTGATCTAAAAAAATTTATGAAAAATGCAATATGAAAAATCTAATCTAATCTATTCTTTAATTTAAAATAAGCTAAGCTCAATTGTAGTAAATAATTTATTTCTCAATTTAAAACATTTATTCTACTTCAAATAGCTTTATTTACTTAAAAAGTAGAAAAGCATAAATTTCCAACCATCTCTCAATTGTTTTCAAATCTTGTGTAATATTTTTTTTTACTTATAATTATTCAAATTTGAATAAACTGTAATTTAAATGACTTATAAAGAAATTGTTAGATTAAATGCATCATGTTTTGACTGTCCCGTAAATTTTAGTTCAAATTTCAAAATGATTTTACAATAAGTATATTCAATAAATGTTATTTTTGTTTTAAATATGAATATCTTAGTGTTTATTAGTAGTAATGGATTATACTAGAGTAAAATGTTTGAATAATATTCCAAAATAAATAATTTAAATATGTGATTTACTATGAACTTTCGAGTTTAGTTTACATTTATGTATATATTTTTCCCTTGAGTTATTCACTACTGATCTAAAAAACTTGAAAATAAAGTTTTGAAATTCTGAGGCACGATCCAATTATGAGTTATAAAATATGTTGGCATTTTGTATTAAAGATTTTATTCATGCTACAGCCAAAATGTTAAAGAACGTTAAAAATTATGCTGCAACTGAGGAAAGCTCTGTTTTGTAATTTTATAATATATTCCTACTTCTAATTTTAATATATTATATAAAATAGGGTTTATTTTTAAATGCTAATATTAACGATAAAATTTGTAATCAGGTCTCTATTGTATGAAGTACAGAAAGTTTTTTTTAGCAAAAATTATTTCATTATTACTATTTTTCAACACTTTCATTTTTTAAAATATTTAATTATATTCTAAGATTCTTCTATCATATTTTAATTGTGATTCTTTTTTCAACCAATTAATTTCGTGATACTAAAATACTATATTAAAGCACTTTAATGAATAATACCTGAAACATGTCTTAATACTTAACGTGTCTTAAAAAAAGGAAAAATCTTGCAACTTTATGAAAATTATTGGTTAAATAACAATCAGATACAAATTACAAAAAAAATTGAAAAAATCTGAATAAGAGACACTTTAATTCATTTGTCTGTTAAAAATTAAAATATAATTATTTTTGCTTAACTTACAAATATATATATATACTTAATAAATATTAACTAACTTTTAGCAAAATAAATATAATATATATTACTGAAAAATTGAGATTGTATTGTAAGGCATTTCAAATTTAATTGGAAATGAATATGAAATAAAATATGAAATTATCAAAGAAATCTATAAATAAAGGGAAAATTTTATTTTTCATTGCAGGAGTTTTAAATATTTACAATTGGTTTTCTTACTTATAAATAAAAAATAATTATGTCTCTGAAAGTCATTAATTATTTTAGCATCCAATAATATCCTATGATTTTTATAACACATTGTGGGATTTAAATAAAGGTAAGGTGGAACAAAAGATAAGAACTATTGTAATTTTACAACGCAAAATATTGAAATTAAGGGTATATATTCTCAAGTTCGCCAATAGAAAAAGATTTTGTTAAGATAGATAAACCATTTTTTTCTACTACAAAAATAATTATGTTATTATGTTGCTCTGTAAGTTTCCATTTATATACTTATATCATTCATTCTTTTCAAAGCATGCGATGAAAAATATATCAAGAATAAATATTTAAAAATATTATCTTTTTTTTTCATTTTCAATCAATTTATTGGTTTTAAAAACATTTTTTCTTTAAAACAAGCATGTAAAATAATCATTAATGTATCATTTGAAAGCAGTAAGCAATTTTGAGTTTTTTTCAATCCTAGGAGAAAAAGGTTTTTTCAAAATACATTTCCTTTTATCATCCATTTTATATAAAATAATGCCTGAAATTTTCTGTTACTGAAAACAGGGAATATTAGAAATATTTAAAACGAATAATGTGAAAATTTTATGAACAATCATCTAGTTGCAGCTTCTTTGAGCCCTAATTTATAAGATCCTAATCTCTAAATAATGTTTCTTTAAAATAAAGGGCTTTTTATAAACAGGTAAATATTTAATTATTGCAAAAAATTGTAGTTTATTTACTTTCATGCATAATTTTTAGGTACTGAAAATCATATCTCCCCTAATGTATTACTTCATTATTTACAGCAAAATTATTTCTTAGATTTAAATGTTTATTTCAAAATTTTATACAGAATAAGCAAATATGTTATCGCTATAAATATATAAAGTGTCACACTTTCGGTAAATTTTATCTGTATGGATAATTTGCATTTATGCAAAACGCATATATACAAAATAAATACCTTAAATGCATTAGTTATTAGATAAAAGCGTTTTTTTGTAGTTGAGTTTAAAAAGTTTAACTTAAATATTATATCAGATAGCTTATTAGTCATTATATTAAGAAAACTGTTGTCAATGTATATATATATATATATATATATATATATATATATATATATATATATATATATATATAACGAAAAATAGAGGAAAATGTAAAAAAAAATCTGAGAATATTTTGATTTTTGTATTAATAATGTTTTGAATTATTGCATAACTTTTTATATTAATTAATTTTGAACTATAAGAAGTTATTACTATGTTTTTATATGATCAGTTCTCCTTATTAGTTTGCAGAAATTCTATTTTGTTGTTTCAGAAAATATTTCACTTTTTATTTACATTTAATATCTCTTTAAGATTAAAGACAAATCTAAAATTATACATTTTCATTTACAAAATAGTTTTTTATTTACTTGTGGTTGCTTGTATTAGTTAGATCAAATAATTTAAAGTTGTTCAACTTGAAATTACTCTAGCATATCTAAGATATCTTTATAATTCACACACACATGCATTTTATATGTAACTATTCCCATTATAAAATCAATTATTTATAGAAATAATTCAGTTTTTACCATATTATTAAGCCTTAAATTGCAAATGTATTCTCTTCAATATTGTTGATTTTATGTTAGACTTGAGCATTTACAATAGTTATACCTTTTTCATAAACATTATATAGTAGAAGATTATCGTAATTTTCCCTAACTTTTTACAATATTTACAATTAACTCTATAATATTAAATAAATTTGAAAATAACTACATTATAAAGGAAACACATGCTATTAAAGTAAAGAAAATGCATGAACAATCCACTAAATCGAAGAAATCATTTTACTAACTATAAACAATTTACTGCTTAAATTTCATAATTTTTTTAATTGTTTTAAGAAAGTATTGTTTTTAATAATTTTTATCTGGTTCTAAAGAGATAGAAAAGCTGCATTTGCGTGGAAAACAAAATATCATGAAACATTTTTCAAATTTTCATTTAAGATAATTATTATGATTTAAAATATCACGATTATTTTCTGATGAAAATGTTTATAGTAATAATAAATTATTATTTTTTTGGACTTACTTACTTTTTTAAAATTTGGATACTAAAGAGATATAACAGGTCATTAAATTATTTGATAAGCAGAAATTATCATCTTGTGATATAAATGCCCAATTTATATGGCAAACCTCATTAAAATTTACGAAAACAATTTGTTAAGTTATCTTTATTATAGTACATAATTCATTTCTTCTATTATCGTTTCATTTCTTTGGATTAAATACAAATCAACAATTCTATTAAAAAAATCATTAAAATTTAATATTGTTTCTTAATTTAAAATGTCAAATTTCACCTCTTGCAAATAATGTTGTTTTAAATGTATGAGATCACAAATTCAGTACTTATTATTATATAAATATATTCTCAGTATCGTTGGCCAATTTTTTTAAATGCTCACAAGTTTTATTTTTTTCCCGTAGTCGATATTTCAATTTTATAGGCAATAAATGTCATTAAAATGGTCTACGAAAATTCCTATCTCTGACAATGTAATCTTCAGAATGAATTACTATATTTTCTCTTGACATAAATATTTTATTTCATGATGTTTAGCATAAATATAATATAATATAATAATAAATATAATATAATAAAAGCAAAATAAAAATCTAGTATTAACTGTGATTTTACAAAGCTGCCGAGTATATGTTTATTGGCAATATATTTGTGATAAATGTAAGACATATGAATGATGCTGTTTGATTCTTTTTAAAAAATTATTAAATGCATACAAGTTTAAAGTTTATTTCTATTGTATGAAACACATTTTATATATTAGTTTCATTGTAAATTATTGAGATAATTTTAAAATATGTTTTACTGTAATCTTATTTATTTCATTTTTCACATTTGTAAATGTGTTTCTGTATATAATTTAAATAAGTTTTTCTTCCTTATTTTTCCTTATTTTTTTTATAAAATATTCCTTATTTTTTTCATAAATATAAATATTTAATTTAAAAGATTATTTAAATAATTTTTCCTGACAATCAATTATTCTCAAAATTTAGCATGAAAAAATTCATTTCCGTGTTAAGAAAATAGGTGTAATAAATTAAAATATAAAATTTAAATGCTTGCTTTATATTAAAATTAAGGAAAAGCAAGCATTTTTATTACTTTAATTTAAGAAAATCTTACTGCAATTTAATAAAATTTATCACCATTCACATATTGAAAATGAAATTAATTAGCATAAATTAAAAATTAGATTTTACAACTATATAAATTATAGATATTAAATAAATATTGTAAATTAGAATTAACAATTATATATAATTTTGATCCAAACTAATATGAAAATAAAAAGAACTGCTACGCGGGAAGCTTTTGAGATCAGATAATGGAATGTTTTAAGTGTAAAGGTTGTTGAGTATCTATCACTTAAATACTTCAAGAAGTAGTTTTAAGAAAATAAGAGCTCTAATTTTGAGCTACTCTAGGAATATTTCTCAATAACAATTCAGACTGTTATTTGCGTTAAAATCTTGGGGGAAATAACCATTTAGTTTGTTTTGTCATGGGTAGGATTGAAATCCTTGTCCCTCAGCTTGGAAGAAATCTACGATAAATTATTATATAACATAATATCTTTAAGTTTGCTTATTGAAATGAAGGTTTCTATTCCTCAAATGTAACTTTTAATCATAATTCATTTTATTCTATTGTTTAGAAGCTATGTCTATATAGTTGTAATATCAATGCTTCCTTATATTTTGTGTGAATTATTATTCATAGTGAAAACATTATGATTCTATACTCGAAAATACAGTACAGATGCCGTATAAGCCAGGATGCTAAATTGTAAATTTTTTGGCGATGGAGAAATGTTGCCAAGATGTCGTATTGTGACATGTGCGATGACAAAAATACTAGGGTTGCCAAAATAGAATATTTAGCATATTTCTTATAGGTCTCCATATCAATGACGTAATAAAAACCAGGTTGCCAAATACATAAGAAAATCTGCCAAAAAATTACAAAACTTGGAATTTGGTATATTAAATTATACGGCATCTGTGCTAAAAATAAGATGGATGCAAATATGAATTAAATAACTTGTTAAATTTATTTTCATGATGACTGAAAAAATCAATTTTATGAAAGATAATATTAGATCACTTCTGATTATCATTCCGATAGTTCTTTATGATTTATAAAGAATCCTTATTCTTCAGTTGAACATGTATGATAGATGTAGTGTATGAACACATATGAAAAACAATCAGAAACGATGCATTTAAAATAATTCATACTCAAAACACTAATGAATTATTCCGTTATCTCTGATTGAAAGGTATTAAAGTATATACTATTATTATAGGTACAGCGAAATTGAGAATGAGGAAGCAAAGTATGTGAGAGATCATAACTCGAAAACTCCAAGCACTGTAAATTTTAAGAGACGTTAATGCAGTTGACAGATACAAACTGTGAAAGAAAAGCATATCAAAATGGAACATCAATTATGTGTTATCAATGCAGATAGGATTATTACCATGACTATTTCCAGACTTAGAACCCAACACATTTGTGGAATGACTTTAAATACAGACGGCAACAAATCTTAAAAATCATGCAGTAGCTGCCCTGAAAAGGAACTCACCTCGGAGCATATTTTTAACTGCTCAGCCATCATAAGAAGCTTGCAGGCTATTGACGAATTTCTCTTTCAGGAAAATCTCTATTTTGATAAAAAAAAATTGTACACATTGCCAAGAAGGTTATTTCGGCACATAGAATGATTGGAGTTGACTTCAAATGGACATGACACCAAACCAAACCATAGGAACATTAGCATACGTGAATAGTTATCAAGATCATCTCACTAAGTATAGATTTTAGCATTATCTGTTGAATTGAAGGCTCTTAAAGGTATTTCTTATCATATTATACCTAGTTTAATATTTTATCATAAGTTCAGTAAGAATTTATTTAAAGAAACATTTACTCAATATTAGAAAATATACTTTCTCATTGGTTGCTTTTATTTTTATCACCAATAGATTTATTTTCAATTCAACATTGAATGTGAACATTTCTGATTAATTTGATAAAAAGAAACTTAGATAAAATTTTAAGCCATTAAAATCTGCTTTACAGCCTTCCCATCAATATAAAAATTGAATTTAAGTAATAATATTGCTTATTTGTATCTGTGATTCAAGGAAAATTATAGGAAATAAATTTATAAATGCAGGATTCAATTCATTTACATTTTATCTGCTAAGCAAAACATTGAACTGTATACATAATTCTCATGATAAAATTTCTGAAATTTAAATTGATAAATAATAATAATTTTTAAACAGTGCTGATATTTATAAAAAACATTTCCATTTATTAATAATGAATATATTTTTTATATATATTAAGCGATTAAGCGAAGCGATTATTATAAAATTTAATGAATTATTATAAAGTTTAATTCAAGTTTATTATATTATGTTATAACAACATTTCTCATATAATTCTTTTTTTAAAATTTGTTAGTTCTTATATTATATGATATTATCTAGAGCATATTCCGTCGTGTAATTCATTTCGGCTTCTTATAAATAAATTTTTTGAGCAACGAATATACAGAAAAAAAATTTTTTTTTCCAAAACTAATAATTTTACATAACTTTTTAACTTATCCTCCTAATACTACACAAGGTTAGGCTTTTTAAAATCCATTTTCAGAAAAAGGCATATCCATTCCTTTCATCTTTATTCCTTTATACAGGAGGAATTCAATTTTCAGATATCTTTTAAATATCTAGAAATCATTTGATGTTACATTTTACATTTTCGATAGACATTAAAAACATTAAATAAAACGTTTCTACTTATCGAGGTATAGATTACATAGGCTTCAAAATAATTTCAAAATGAGATTATAAAAACTTGCAAAAATTTAGTGACACTTCGTGGAAACATTAAAAGAAATTAAATATTTTCTTCGGACTGAGTTCTTTGATGATTACTTTATAAAAACATGGAAATTATATTTTTTTCTCGAAAACACATAAAGTTAATGGAGCTGAAATTTCCATAAGTGAAAAGAAATTTTTTTTCAGCTTCCTGTGCAAAAAATGCGTTTTAGTTTTGCATGTGAAAGAAATTTATTATAAAATATAACTAGTAGCAAAATTATATTTAGAATATAAAATTAAACTGAAATTGCTGTATCGCATATATTCTCTAAAAGAAAGTTACAAAATAAATGTAAAATCTTTAAAAACAACAAAACACTTAAACATATTATGCATATAATTAAAGCAAAGGAATTTTAAAAAAATACTACTGCCATTCATATGAAACATGAAATTATGATTCAGTATACATAATTTGTTTGAAAGCTTGTATATAAGTTAGAGACAAAGCAAAATTCATCATTAAATTGCTTCTAAAAATTAATTCTAGAATATTTACTTTAGTTTCATAGAAAGGAATGAATGAAAAGTGCTTAAATGGGAATATTTTATTATTATAATACCTTGTTTAAGGAAATGAAAGTTATAGTGGCTATCACAAAAAAGCGAAAATTAAAAATTGATGGTTTCAAATCCCACATCTTTGTAATAATAAAATCAATTTTACTTTTGATTAATGTTTTTATGTAATCATTAGATGATATTCTCCATTTCTTGTTCATTTTTGTTCCGCTTTCTCTTACTTATTAACGTATTGTGTCATAAGAAAAAAATGAAATTAGATTTTGCGTTTTAACATATCACAAATTTCAGTTATGTAACTTTCTCAGTAAAGATAATTTTCAGTACATTAAAAATGATATTCAGTTTAAAACATGGTCTAAAGGTGCTAAGATATTAATTAATATTTTTTTACGGATTTTAATTTGACGTATTTTCTTTTTTATACTAATTTTCGATAATAATTTTAAGAATACCAACATAAATTTCAAGACCTAATACAATAATATCTACATTGGTTTCCATATATTCAAGAAATATTCCATTATAAAAACAGCACGAAAATTTTATTTTTCATTTAATATATTTATAGCGTATGGCAAAAAACAGGTTTGCACATAAGTTACTAACATACATGTATGCATTTTTAGGTATTCACTTACATTACAAAGTAAACAAATTTTATTCTTCTTAATTGACACTTAACAAATTTTCAGAAAAAAACAATATACAAAAATACCACTACTATAAACCTTAAAAAAATTTTAGAAAGCACTAATAGCAATTATCAAGATAATTTAAAATAAAAGCCAGTAATGCTAATTTATGTCTCCGTTCATACTTTGAATACGGTATAATTCTGAAAATGAAAGACATTTTTCATTCTTCAGCTAGGAGTATTCTGCCAGAAAGAAATGCCTCAATATATAAACCCGGTTATCACCATCGCCTAGTAATAGGATAACACTCTTCAGAACAAAAGATCACGTGATCGATAAAAACCACTGTTGAACTATGGGAAATAGATTTTATGCTTCTGACTTCAGCATACATGTCCATCGGGGTGGGTGTTTTAGATTTTTCTTCCTGGCGATACATGAATATTCACTATCCTTAAAGCGACCTCTCAAAAAGTAACCAAGTAGTCGTAGTAAAAATGCCTTACAAAAGCCAACAGCCATTAAGCAGTCTACAACGTTGTGTTAAATATATATATATCTGAGCTGTGTTATTTGTTATTTCCTATTGTTCAACAGAAATTATTATTAATTTGATCATTATAACCAACTACTTAATAGTTAAGAATAATGTTACTTTAGGAAAAGATGCTCTGTCACTGAAATAACATACTTCTCAGTACAGATCAGAAAAGTATATTTCTGTACAGATCATGCCCTTTTTGCTGCTCGTTTGTAAATTAAAATTTTAATTGTTCGCATATGGGAATACATCGGAAATACCAATGACTCTTAACATTTTTTTATGCTAACAACTTTTAATTCTTCTCGATTTAACACCTCTTAATTTTTCTATGAAACCTTTATTAATATTTTGTCTTTTAAAATTCACGCGTAGAATTAATTCATAGCCATTAAGGCAACAATTACAATTGTGGGTGCATATATAGGCTATGTAATATACTGATTACATCAACACAAAATCAATTGAAAGTGACTATAATTTTATAATTTTAATGATATATTGATTAATTTAATTTTTTTATGTTGATAGAGAGAAATTAATGGCTTTTTTGAAACAACAAATAAAACTGTATAACAGAAGGATTTTTTTTGTTTATCTACAACAGATTTTTTGGAAATAATTTACAAACAGAGCTAGTATATTTTTCATGAAAAATGAGCGAAATTTTCATAGCTTTTCTTCTACATTTGTATTAGTTAATAATAAATAGCCACACAAATATTTATCACATATGAAAATCTAATAAAAATTTTCAATAACAATGTCAGTGGTTTTACTCTGTATTTTTCAATAAATTTTAAAATTAGGTTTTAGCCATTCTATAAAAAAAAGAAAAACAATCTTAAAATCAATAGCACTTCATTATTAACACCAAAGAAATCATTGATGAAAAAAGAAAGTTAAATATGTAACCTAAAATATTTTTGATTATTCTAATTCTGAAAAAAACAAGGAATGAAAACGTTTGTCAATAATACAGGCATAACGAATTATCATTCTTCAAAGTCAAACGAGCACAAAAAAGCAAAACATTCAGTGCGAGGAATAAAAAAAGCTGGAAGCCAACGAATAAAAAAATTAATCGATGACTCAAATTAAAAAAGAATACTACTATTAAAAAGTACCTCTTTTGATAACCTTCAATGGTGATGAAATACACTAAAGAAAACAAGCCATCAAAACTAATGTTATATTAACTGGCTAGATATTTTTGTAAATTAATAAAATTACCTATTTTTTTCAATTGCTGGAAGTCTTTTTTCATTTCAGTCTCGAGTAAGATTGCATCCAGCATTATTCCCCATCACTCCTTTTCACGAAGTAGACTGTCCTAGAGCAGGAAAAACTGGTTCCATTTAGAGAAGAGGGGGAACAATGATGACAAACGGGTGTTAAAGATGGCAGAGGCAGTTACGAAATTTATTGAGGTTAAATCCTTATTTCCATTCTCCAAGAAAAACTGCTCATTATTCAAGTCTAGGTTTTTACGGAATCCTAGAGACTAAAAATCCCAAAGTGGAAGTAATAAAATCCTAAGAGTTCTCAAACTAAAAAGAAGATATATTCTCCTAGAAAGTAGACCTAGATAGTGAAAACAATGCCTATGGAGTAAACTAAATAAGTTTCTGAAGTTCTCAAAATAGGCCGGTTTTGTAATTCAACTTTCCTCCCTAAGTCGATGATTTTTTTTCTATAAATTATTTTTCCAGCCAGTTTTTTTTATTCTGGTAACATTTATTTTATTACTTTAATTATTTAGGGTAAATTTTGAATACCACGTGGGGACTTAACATACTATTATTAATGCTTAAATATTTTAAATAATATACGTAAAATAAATTTTCATTTATGTAAATCGATTAGTAGTTTTATGTTTAAATTAAAAGTCATTTTTAATTACAAAGACAAAGCCAGTTCCTGCATCAATTTTCATGTTTGAATCTGGGAAGAAATAAAAGTAATAATTATTGAATGCAATGTCAAAACTATTACATCATTTTAATGCAGGATACTGTTTGTAAGCATTATATTACAATGGTAATTATCTATACAGCACTGATAATTTTAGAAAAAAGAGCATCGAAAAATGCTGCTTATCAGAGAAGATAAAATTTAAGTAATTAAATCATATCAAGAAAGTATGTCATATATAGTTATCAATTCTGTTTTGGTCATGGATATAGTTATCAACTTTGTTTAAGTAAAACTGTTAATTGTTATATAAAATTATTAAAAGTTAGAATATCATCTTAGGAGTTTGAAAGTAATATTGCTTTATATTTTCAAAGAACACATTTCTTGTAAGTTGTTATTCATTTAATCAAAACTACTTTTAATCCAAGTTAGCGTAAAGACTAAAAATGCATAGAATATATAGCTTCGCATTAAAATTTCATTAATATCTTTGATAAAGAATGTGTATATTCATAGAATTTTGATATAAAATGGGGAAAGCATTTTCTAATAGTATTTATAGATTTGTTTGCTCAGGAGTGACTTTCAATGAGTCAGTTCTTTTCACACACACAAATAGTTTGAATAAGTAAATTATTTTCTAAAAGCAAGAACTTTGAGAAGTACATTAAGAATATTCTGTATTAAATCAAAATCAACTACAGAATATTCCTCTATAATTTTTGAAGATTCTTCCAAAAGCAAAATGATGTGGATGATAAAGATCATCTTATAATGCATTTTTCCTGCACGAAACCTATTGTGTAATATACTAAGAAATTCCAAGATGATTTTTATGAATGGTAGTGATAGCTTACTTTTTCCTTCGGATGTTTTTGCAACAAACATGTGTTAATGGTCTCGCACAGGAAAAATATTAATTTTCCTGGAAGGAAATATTAGTTTTACTCTAGGGCTATATCGTATTAATACATAGGCACAGCTTATTAATACACTGGCACGCGTGTATTAATATACGCAAATAAAACTTGAATCTTGAAAGATTGTTTTATTTCATTCAATGTAACTTACTTTCTACTTCTCAGGAAAATTGAAAATTGCTTTTCCATATAATGAGTTCATTGGAGTAACAAATCTATATATATATATATATATATATATATATATATATATATATATATATACACTACTGGCCATTAAATTTGCTACACCAGGAAATCGGCACACCACACACTTGAAATTTGCATGACAAGTAGAACTTGCTGTGATATGCAAAAAAATAAACTTGCTGTGATATTAAATTTTCAGCGCATTCATACAAAGAAGGCGACAGTATCGACATCTACAATGTGTATAAAACCAGAGATTTGACAGTAGTTTTCTCATACTCAATTTCCGTTTCAACGTTGTTTTCGGCAAAGAAGGTTATTGTAATACCTCGTGTAAGCAGAAGAAATGCCTATCAGCAAGTGTCTGACTTTGATCGAGGAAGGATTATAGCCTACCGGGATTGCGGTTTATCGTACCGCAATATTGCTGCTCGCGTCGGTCGAGACCCCATGACTGTTAGCAGAATATGGAAACGATGGGTTCAGGACAATCATACGGAACGTCGTGCAGGGTCTCAGCGACCCCCCTCACTAACAGGAGAGAAGACAGAAATCTTATCCGCATGGTCACAAAGGATCGTACAGCCACGTCACGAACCCTGAGTCGAGAAATGGAGTCATTTGCAAGGCAACAAGTTTCTGCTCGAACAGTTCAACAACGTTTGCAGCAACATGGATTGTCTGCACGGTGACCATGGCTTCGGCTACCATTGACGCTGCGTCACAGACAAGAGCGCCTTCAATGGTGTGATCAGCGACGAACCTGGACACTGGAATGGGATCACGTCATCTTTACAGATGAATCTCGGTTCTGTATACAGGACTATGATGGCCGCATCCGTGTTTGGAGGCATCGTGGAGAACGCGCATTGCCAGCTTGCATTGGACATCGCCATACTGAACCATCTGCTGGAGTGATGATATGGGGTGCCATTGGATACTTGTCTCGATCACCTCTTGTTCGCATTACCAGAACTTTGAACAGCAACCGTTACATTTCCGATGTATTAAGGCCCGTTGCTCTGCCCTATCTTCGAGGCCTCCCTAATGCTTTGTTTCAACAAGATAATGCACGACAGCATGTTATCCGTACTGTTCTGCACTTCCTTGATACAGAACAGGTTCGACTGTTACACTGGCCAGCATGTTCTCTTGATCTGTCACCCATTGAGAAGGTGTGGTCAATGGTTGCCGAGCGCTTGGCACGCCATCACTCACCATCCACTACTGTCGATGAACTGTGGCATAGTGTTGAAGCTGCATGGACTGATATCCCCGTACATGCCATACAATCTCTGTTTGACGCTATGCCTAGGTGGATAAATGCTGTTATTGCAATCAGAGGTAGCTGCTCTGGGTATTGATTTCTCAAGATCTATACATCCTAATTTCCTGTAAATCTAATCACTTGTTCTTTCCACTATATTGTATGTGTCCGATAAATATCTTTTTGCATTCTTTCTTGGTATAGCAATTTTAATGGCCAGTAGTATATACATATATATATATATATATATATATATATATATATATATATATATATATATATATATATATATATATATATATATATATATATATATATATATATATATATATATATATATATATATATATATATATATATATATATATATATATATATATATATATATATATATATATATATATATATATATATATATATATATATATATATATATATATATATATATATATATATAATTAATCAAATACCAAATGTAAATACGAAAAATGGTTAACTGATGGAATATATATTCAGTAGATAGTCAGAAATTTAAAAGAAACATAGAATAAAAAGTATATATAAAAAAACAACGTACCAATATGGCCAGCGTCTTAACTATTAATTGTTTTAGTAATTCTACTTAAACTGCTTTCGTGCTGAATGTATTGCTATGCATATATTTTTTGTATTTATATATATGTATCCTTTAAGGATTAACGATGTATATTTGCCAGCGATTACTTTAGAACAGTCTTTCCCAAAGTGGGCGATAACGCCCCTTGTGGGCGTTTGAAACCTAGAGGGGGCGTTAAGGGGCCCAGAAAAAATGGGGGGTTGACGTGGGTTAGGGGTGCGATGGTAGATTTGTAATTTGAAACTTTATATTTTAAATTTCACTAGAATTAAAACCTACCTACTACACAATAACGAATACTTAGTTTATATTTCTACCCTGTATAATGGTATAAAAACTTAAAAATACTTCGTAAATAGACTGCACGCCGTATGCACGTACGTTGTAAAATGACGAAAGGCATTCAGCTGTGTAAATGCATGAATTGCCAAATGTGGCAAACATTCCGGGGATAAATACTAACTGCGGGAGCCGGTGCACTTATGATGTTGTGCTCCGTAGACGTAATGTCCGTTTTCGTTTGCAGAAACTTTCAGCGCTTTTACGCATGCATCTGGTCTGCTTCGCGTTCATCAAAATAGGGTTGAGACAAAAGAGAAATGCTTACTTAACATGCGTGCTTCTGAAAAACCGGTCTGAGGAAAAAGTTAATCTCAGCGAATCGCCCCTTTTCAGAATATAATGGTCGACAGGTGGCGGTTTTGCAATACAAAAATGGACTGTACGTGGTAGCAATCAGCTGGTTCATCGATACTTGTCCTAACTTGCTCAGTACGATTGAGCGTCGTAAGAGATAAACGAGTTTGTGCGTGTTTACCTTATTCCTGTCGATGCTTGCTGTATTTAAATCCTATATAAAAGCTCTCAATTTTTATTATATTTTCATTAGTAGTTTCGCTCGCTATCTTTAAACAAGTATTAAAGTTCAACACTTTATTTACATATTTTTTTTAAAAAAACGAAATGTCGCAAGCAAAAAAGAAGAAACAGCAATACAGTGCAGAATATATTAAATATGGATTCATAGAAAATTCGACAAACTCATCTTTGCCTTTGTGCCTTCTTTGTTCAAAAACATTTTCAAACGAAGCGATGAAGCCTTCAAGACTTCAAGATCATTTTAAAAAATGCATCCAGATAAGAAGGACAAAAATGTAGCCTATTTTCAAGATCTGGAAAAGAAGCATAATACTCAGCCAAGTGTGTCGAAACTTTTTTCGATGGCTGCTAAGCAAGATAATGATGGACTTCGAGCTTCATACAATATCTTTCTCTTAATTGCTCAAACCGGTAAACCACACACCGTCGGAGAAACGTTAATTTTGCCGGCGATAAAAGAAGTTAAAACTACTGTGCTCCATATACCGGCGGCAGATATAATTCGAAATACTCCTTTGAGCAATAATTCTGTGCAAAGACGAATTGATGAAATGGCTGAAAACATTGGATAGTCATCGTGCAATCCTCTGAAGACTAGTCAATTTTCAATTTAATTGGATGAGTCCACTTTATCAACTAATGAAGCATTGCTGTTGACTTAGTGAGGTTCATTAAAGATGAAAATATATGTCAAGAACTTTTATTTGCTAGAAATTTAGAGACAGACACAAAAGGAGAAACCATATTTAAAACACTGTAAAAGTTTTGTGATGAAAAAGGAATTCCCTTGAAGAATATTATATGAGCTGCTACAGATGGTGCTCCAGCTATGACAGAGTGTCAAAAAGGCTTCATGTCGTACTTAAAAAACAAAATTCCTGATGTGATTGCTGTACATTGCGTTATACATCGATAGCATTTAGTTGCTAGAAATTTAAGTGAACGACGTTTCAATCATTGCAACATGTCATCAGAGTAGTCAATAAAATCCGAAACAACTCTTTAAATGACAGATTATTTAATCAGCTTTGTGTTGCTAATCATGAAGATTTCAACAGATTGGTCTTTCACACGGAAGTGCGTTGTCTATCATAAGGAAATTGTCTGACTCATTTTTACCATCTGTTTGACTCTGTCATAGAGTTCTTGGAAAACAAAGACACAACATTGCGCGAAAACCTCATCACATCAAAGAATGATATCGCATACCTGACAGACCTTTATACATTGTTTAATATATTTCCAACTTTAAGACGATGATTTGAACTTAATAAAAACAAAAAATATCGTCGCTGCTTTCGTTGCCAAGCTGCTCTTACACAAGAAGAATATCGGCACACGTGAGTTCCATAATTTTCCCAATTTATCAGTATCCTGCAACAACGACGACTTGCTCGTCTATTGTCAACATTTGGAAAATCTTCACAGTGATTTCATTGAAAGATTCCAGGACATTTTGAAATTGGAAATACCAGACTGGGTGTTAGATACTTTTTCAAATGTCAACATAGCAATATCACCCCAGCTGGAAGAAGAACTTATAGAACTGACAACGAACGAGGAAATAAAAATCAAATTTAAAAATGGCTACCAAAACTTTTGGCTACAAAAGTCAATTCCGCAGTTGTACCCTGGATTGTGGTTGATCGTTCAACAATTTTTGGATATCATTCCCATCGTCATATTTGCGTGAAAGAGGATTTAGCACTGTGACAACGCTACTCACTAAAAGAGAAATCATTTGCAAGTTACCAAACGCGGCGACTTACAACTGTTTTTGAGTAAAATCCCACCTGATATCAACAAACTTGCTAAAAATCATCAAATTCATCCATCCCATTAGATTAGTTTACAAACTAAAATTGATTACCTATCTATATTGTTTATTTTAATTTGATTAAAATATATTATTAATATTATAAAATTGCGTTTTAATTGCACTCACTGGTAAAAATTTCTACACAGAATGTAAGTTTAAACACCAGAACCGATCAATATATTACGCTATAACTAAATTAATTAAAGTAATGAAGAAATTGTGATTTTTAAGTTTTAGGAGTGTATAAAAAATGGGGGCGATGAAAAATAATTGATTTTCAAAGGGGGCGGTAGAGGAAATAAGTTTGAGAAATACTGCTTTAGATTATTATTTTCCTTTTATTTTTTGATATTATCATTAATATTTTATTTTCTTTGTTGACAAAATGAATTTAAACTATTTGCTAGAGCTCACCATTGTCTCATCAAATGACTTCGATCTCTTTGGAGTATTGAATTAAATACCGATGATCCGGAAATTAATCTCAACCAATACAAACTAATGAAAGGATGCTGGGATACGGATGTTGCATTTTTGTTATTTTCATGCACACCTATCGTAATGAATGTTTTGGATTTTTCTCGCTAAATTCCTTAACAATATATGAATAAATATGCCTTACATTATTCCCAAAAATGTTCATTTATTATAAATAGATGTATTTATTTAACAAATTCCGTGACATTTTTTTAAATATCAATTCTGTGCCAATTCACGATGCCAATTCTCTCGGGAAGAATATACAAATATTAATTGGTGTTTTTGATTTGAGCATAAGTACTTAAGTTAAGACATTATTTCAGCATTTTTGAGATAATTTCTATTTAATTTTATCACTATTGAATTATTTTTACTGCTAACAAATGGAATTTTATTGAAATTATATCTTTAAATTTTAAAATGATTTTGGTTAATATTCAAAATTAATGAGCTCTAAGTTATATAGACTAAATACAAATGAGAATTTAATAACATTGAAACATCTATCGGCCCAAACAAGCAATCTAGCTAAATAGACAATATTTTTATTATTAAACAAAATTATAAAAATGAGTTTAAAATATAATCTGTTAAGAATATTCATAAAAATGAATGTTCTTAACAGAATATATTAAAACTATGATTATTTGAATGACATTAAAGTATTCAAAATAAAATTCTTTGTATTTATATAATCACTTTCAAATTATTATGCATTAAAATATTATCAAAAAAATTGTTAACTTCATATAATGTACATACTACAGGTAAAAGAATTGCGCAATAAATATTTTACTTTACTTAGTAAATTTGAAACAATCAAGTAATTTTGAAAATGAAATGACAAATTAATTGTACTGTTTTTAAAATAATCCAATTAAAAAACATTTTAGAATTTTTGGAATTAATAACGATTTCCGGCATAAATATACATAAATAAAACACTTTCTTAGAATAATCTCTGTATAGTTGGTAATTAAATACATATTTTTTTTCAGATACTGTTAACAAAAGATTGTTTTGAAGAAAATAGTAATTCGAATTTGTATTTCTGAATAATACAATTCCGTGGCTTTTCTTTTATTAGATAGACGAATTTATTCAAAAAAATTTTTAACATTATAATTTATTGAATAATGCATAACATTAAACATTCCATCATAATATAGATAACAATCAAAACATAATAGAGGTGCCTAAGTTGACTATTAATAAAATTAAGACTTCGAGAAAGCAACATGCTACATACGTGATATTTGTATAACAGGATTATAGTGAGATATGCAAATGATTATCTTTATAACGCATTTATGTAAAATAAATGGTGGTAACAACACCTCACTGTGATTAAAATTAAGAAACTGTAGAGCAGTTAACTCAAACATAAATTACATTTGATCATTTTTTTCTTAGTAAAATGTTTACACAATGAAACGTGTAAGAAAAATGATTACCAATACTTTTCCAATTATTTTGCAAGAAGCAGAATTGTATCCTATTGAAATTGTGGCTTATCGTAGTGAAGTGTTGCTATTAGCTTCGGTTGCGATTCAAGATAGTCTTTAGAATTTTGGATTTTTAAATATGGGGTTAAATCAAATGTTGTGTGAGACACAGTGGTTTGCTAGCAGTAGAAAATATGATATGAAGATATATATTTAAACCGCTTATCATTAATAAATAGTACATCCATGCATTCAAGAAATGGGCTCACTTTCAAGATAACAAACGTTTGAACGAAATGTTAGATACAGAAATGACTTCGTAGTATTATAGACTATAAACTTGATGACCAAGGTTTTGGCTATTCTTGGCGGTTTATCACAGACAGTAACTCTCTCAGTAATGTGATCAGTGACAAGCTGGACACGGAAATGACATGGTATGAATTTTTTTAGATAAATTCGCTTACAGCTTTGTCATGGTTCATTGATATTTGGTGGTATCAAGAAAAAAATGCACATTTCATCGTCTTAATTTTCATTTGTATATGCTCATAATCTGGATGATGGATCGTGTCAGTTACCTCTTGTTGGCTTTGAAGGAACTTTGAATTGAGTTTTTTTATGTAAAAACGCTTATATTAACACTTTATTCAATAAAATACTTCTTTATTTGCAAGATAATGCATATATATTTTTCAATATTGTGCACGTCTCCCTTGATGAATAGTATTTTCATCTGCTGCCCTTGTCTGCAAAGTCTTCAGGCATTGGTCAATCACAGTTGAGTGACAGATTCGTCAATATATACCATACCGTAAGATCAATGAAATATTGCACCGTATTTACATTGTATGGACAGTTGTGTACCCATATGTACCTTCTAACTACTGTTTGACTCAATATTCCGGCTTAGATGATCTATTAATGCTTTCATATTGATACTGATTTTTCAAGATTTATAGTGTTAAATTATTTTAAAATTTAATTGCTTGATATTGCTTGTAACTCCTATTTTTCCTATAAACATCATTCTCTTATTTGTATTTCTTTGTTGTTCAGCAATTTTAATGATCAATAAAGTACATACTCTTTATTCAATATAAATATATAGATTAATATTAAATACTTCCAGTGAATAGAATACCAAAAACAAAATACTAATTTACCCATGTAAAGCAGAGTTAATATAGAGTTATATGAGTTTTACTGTTATAAGTTTAAAATACTAAATGAATTAGCTCAGTTTTTCAGGAAAAACGCAATTTTGCTTCTTTGGTCTGTATTCTTAGTTTTTCCCAAATTTAATCTGAATGGTTAGCGTTCTTGACTTCGGCTCAACAACTCATAGCTTCAAATCCCACCTTGGGTATAGAGGCTTAAAAGGGTTAAGAATCCACTTTAAACTATATGTACCGGTCTAATTTAGACTTCGTGTGCAAAACATTACCGTTGACCGAAAAACAATATGAACAGCCTCGATTAGATTAAGAATGAAATCTTCTTGGCTCCTTTTTCGCCAAGAAGAAACTATGTTATTCGTATTTTTTCTTCCTATTGTTTTAGCTATTTCTTCTTTTTGATTATCAGTTTAAAAATACAACCCTCACGTTCTGGCATGAACAGCTGCCTGTCTTGCGTTCTTCTTTGACAATTTATTCTTCTTCTAATCCATCTTTCTTTTATCATTATTTCCTTATTCAATCATTTTATTTGCAGCTCATTTTTCTTTGATTGCAACAACTACAACACGATTGGTTAAAAGTTTTAATCATATATTACAAATTCAGTTGGCCACTTCATTATTGCTATGCAACTGTTTTCATATAATATATGAGCAGAAAACTTTAAAATATGCTTTAATTAAAATCAAAATAGCATTAGAGTTTTGATAATTCATTGTAATTGTTGCTATATATCCCAATTATTTGTTAAATTTGCAAATTATATTCTTGATACTTAGTTTAATCATACTTAAATAGATCCACTATTATATAGATCTTCATGTTAACAGTCCATTCATATATTTCATGCAAATAATAGGAAAAGGAAACAAAAAAAGATTTCCACTGCTTAACTAATTCTTAAAATTTTAATTACTTAAAATTAGATTTTTATCCTTTGAAATATAATATAAGGTAAAATTTAACAATAAATGATTGACTTTATATCATAAATTTAAATATTCTTTTTAATTTTTTATTCAATGAAATTTATAAATTGTGTTATTATTCAGAATATTTCAAATGTTCTCTATATAAAATAATTTATTTTAAAACCAGAATAGTTACCAGATGTGCCCTAACTTCCAACAAAAACATATCTTTCTAGATGTGATTTAAACATAGCCGGAAACATTTTAGAAAATATATAGTCATATTAACATTTTATTTATCACATTCAGTTTTATTTCTCTAATAATTATCTTTAACATACATATTAAGAAAAATTGTGTATTAATACAAAATCTCTAAACCAGCTCTAACTAAATTTTTGAAAATCAGAGCAAAATTGATATTAAGTCAGTCACAAAAATTTTTATTTCATTATTGTTATTTTTATTTAAAGAAAACATAAGAAATAATTGATTAATTAAACAAACATTTAATAGATATGTAACCTAGTTTTTTAAAACTATTTTATTTAATATCATATAAGATAAATATAATAAATATTAATTTCAATTTAAAACGCAAATTTTTTTTAAATAAAACAAGCGAAAATAAATTATTGTTGATTTATTGCAGAATATTTTCATTTTAAAAAGGTTCTGATATACGTGATTTTATTTATCAAGGAAAATTACACCATAAAAGTTAGTTCATAGATTAAGTTATAAAGCATATATAAATTAATTAAAATTTAAAATGTCGCAAAATTAATTTAATTAATTTATAATTTTATTAATCATAAATTGAAGTAATTTTCTTGAAATGTTTGTTTATTTTCTGTAAGAAAATCACAATAAATTCTGTTATACGTTTTTAAATTCCTTTAAAGTATAAAAAATTCTTGAATTTTTATTTCTAAATGACTGCAGGCAAAACAGTAATAGTTTGTTCGCTTTTAAATCTTTAATCATGAGTTTGAAAAATTAGATTTAAAATTTAATGGCGCACATTAAAATAATTACAATGACATAGTAATAGAGTCTTACAAATAAAAATGGTTTCAAGTGTTTTAACGAAATTAAATGCATGAAATGTTTTTTTCTAGATAATCTTGAGGAAAGTTTGATAGCATATAAATTTTACCGGATTTTAATTGAGCCTAAGATCTTTTCTATGAATCGAAATAATTTTCTTTATTTCAAGTAAAAATAAATTATTTGTTAAATTCTTTCTTATTTTTTAAGTTCTTTGATTTTGAAAATTAATTGGAATTTACTTAACGCAGTATAGAAGAAGAATATACTTTTAACCAATGAAACAAATATTACAAAATTAGATAGTTAATCAGGTCTATAAATGTATACTTCATAAAATGTGACTCTTCTATAAAAACATTTATGTTTTTTTTCAAAGATTATTCAATGATTTTGAATATTATGCCTTCTTAATATTAGTTCATCAAAATATCTTGAGCTACCAAATCCTTTTTAAGAACAAAGGATGATGAAAAAACAAGGTGAAAGAAATAAAACTTGTTTCCAATTTGCGAATGGAGCAATAATTTTTTCTTTCGTTTGCTGGACTTCTGATTACTAGATTTTTATGGGCAGTTCCCAGTTTCTAGCTTTGGGCTCAACACTTGCTTTGTACATTTATTACAGTTTTTCTTCTTATAACTGGTCTTAAAATTTGGATACGTTCAGAACTAATCAGTAAATGGTGGCTATCATCTCGAGCTCATGAACTTTTATTCATATCATATGATTACAAATGAAGGAATTTAATAGAATAAAATAAAATTCAATCAAATATTTAAGAATGCAATAATTCTTGAAAATTCATTTTCTTCATGAAAAATAAGTTTTCTTTTTTTGAAATGTTTAGATTAATTATTAAATTTCTCAGAATTTATACAAAGGGGATATATATATGTAAATAAACTTCTTACAGTGAAGTAACTAGTGTTTATTAACATTCACTTAAGAATTTATTTAATATTCAATTTATTAGATGTACATAAAATTTTCAAATCACGAATAAACAAAAACTCTAATTACAAAATCTAATTTTTTATTTTCACATAGGTTTTATGGTAATTGTTTAAATGAGGGACATTAAAATATATTCATTTTTATATTGTAAGGGAGAAACAATAAGTATTAAATTATAATTTTATAGTGACAGTTTTTTTAATAAATTAAAACAACTAAGACAATGTATAAGAAATTTAAAGTGATATTAATGTGTACTAAATTGCAGCAAAAAATTAAATAATATTCTTTTGAAATCAGATTAACGTTTGTTTCATTGATAACGACATAAACTGGAGATCAGAAAAGTAAAATAGTTATTCTTAGAAAAAATACAAAACACTATGATGATGTATATTCACATAATCTTAGAAATTTTTGACTTTTGGTTAAAATATATGATTAAAATGTGTACCCTTATATGAAAACGTCAAACATTTTCGTTTCATAATAGCCTGTGCTTAAATTAGTTACCAATAGAATATAATGTGTTAACCAAAAAGTGTTTTTAAAATTTTTAACTTGTTACTTCTCCTATGATTTTGTAAAAAATTGTACTGTAAACTTCAGCATATGATATGAGACGAATAATATTAATAACATGTATTTTATAAGTACTTATTTCCATATTAATTAGAGTTGATACACATAAAATATTACTTAATATTTATAGATAATAAAGTTTATACATAGAAGTAAGTGAAAACCTGATTATATAGTCTTGAGATAGATTTTAATATTTTACCCTATTCATTCAGTTACTAAAGCATTTATTTTGCAGTTATATTTACTATTCATAAGAAAAAATATTTTTTCATAAAAAAAATAGCTGTAAAGATATTTCAGAAAGTAATTTAGAGATTTTAGAAATAAAAATTGTAAACAACACTAATTTTTGTAAGGAACAATTTTGATAGATTTTTTTTATTCCTGTACATTTATCTCTAGCTTGTTAAAAATTATTTCCCTCTCTCTTGATTTGAAAATGGTGTTTAAAATAAAATAAAAACTTATTTTATTTTATGAGAGATCTATTTATAAATAGTTGGTTATTTTATGAAAAAAATTCTTAAATATTATCTACATGTAGTTTATATGATGTATTGAAATGTTTACTTTTAGGAGATTGTAGTTATCACAATATAACTAAGGAAAAATATGTGTACTACAAGCATTTGAATTTAAAATTTTAAAATATTTATGGCTTCTGCTTATTAACTATTTGGCTTAAAACCTTCACTATTAGTTTGAACATAAATTGTCTGTGAAAACTAAATATCAAAGGGTAAATTAATTTTTTAAATATCAATTAAGATAAAATTCAAATAATGTTTTGAAATGAGAAAGATTATTTTAAAAGAAGTTAATCATACTACAGAAAACATTAGAATATAAAATATTCAATGACCTATTAAATTGATTATGTTCAAAATATTCCAAATTACATGCAAATTTTTAATCTTCTAAATCAAAAGCTGGAATGCATAACATGTATAGCATTTTTAAAAAATTAGCATTAATCTAATACTAACAATAAAATAATAAAATGAGAAATTATAATCATATTATCATCGAGAAATAACACGATTCAATGAATCTATGAATATCAAATTTTTCAAACAATAGCAGATAACGAAGAAATGAGGAATTTAATAGAAAAAATATCATAATAATCACAAAAATATTTGCATAATTTATTATTACACTCCTGTTTTCATAAACTTTATACAAAATCTCTAAATTTGAAAACATAACAAACAGTTCCATATGGATTGCATAAAAATTTAGAAAATATGTTGGATATATTTGAAAAAGACATTAATTTAAAAAAAATTACGCTTATTTTCAGTTAAATTGTCATTTTTTACTAAATTGTCTATAAAAGTAAAACTTTAAAGTACCATGTGTATTTATGAGAATCATAAGAATAAATATTGCGTTTAGAATATTTCACAAATCATACTTTTTACTATAAAATTTTGTAATGCAGCTGAATTTTTTGGAAGATCTAAATTTAAATCGATTCAAAAAATAAACATTTTAAAGTCTGTATATTTAAAGAAATTGTTATTTAAAAATTTTAATTTCATTAAAGTGAAATAAAGGCTGTTTCATTGAGATCCTAATTAAATGTTGCAAGAAACTATTATGCCTATGCAGCATAAAAATGTTATTGCAATGCATCTTATTAATATTTCAGAACATTTCACTTGGAAAGTAAATTACAATTGCAAATAATAATTCTAAAAATAATAATCTGATTTTTTCAGTCAAAATATAATCATAATCCAGTTTTATTCTAGAGGAAACATTTTTTGAACTTCTTTTGAGAATAAAATCTTTCAAAAACTGCTCTGTTGACATTTATCACCGATAAAAATGAAATATCAGCATGAGGATTCCTAAATAAAACTGAAATATACTTATCGTTTGACAAGAGTACATTTTCATTTAATAATAAATATTAAATTTAGCCGCAGTCTGTTTCATATTTTGCCACTAAAATGGAGAAATCCTCCAAAATGAATGTTTACGAAAAAGTTTCTTGCAATTTAATTATAATATTTAATTTTAGTATTTTAAAAAATAATTCCTTAAGTGAAAATTAAGATTTATAAAATTAACAGAAAAGATTCACACACATATATTTTTATTGGAATAGAATAAATCGGGAAAAGTTAGTATAAAATACATAAAGTCATAACACTAACATTTTGGGAATATTCGAAATAAACTTTAATTTAAGAGTGTTTTACTAAAGAATCAAGTAAACAAAAACTACAACTTCAAAATCAGTGCTGGAAATTGAACGCGCATTTTTTACCAATGATTTCATTTCATATAAATGTAATTTTAAAATTTTTTAATACGGTTTTAAAATTTCATATGATATTTATGTTATTTACCTTCCCTAATTAGAGAACATTTCCACTAAAATTTACTTTTCAAATAAAAATAAAGATATTTTTTTAGGTTTTTAAATTGATATTGGAATTTGAACATTTATCTTCTGAAACAAGTTTGACTAAGAACAGAAAGAAACTAAGCTAATTTCAATGTTTTTATTCAGAGAAACACAGTTTAATTTTTGAGATAAAAATGGTATAAAAGAATAATATAATTTTTTTTCTCTGTAATACAAAAAATATAAAATGAATGGACATTTGCATTTTTGTGTCATCCTAAACGAAGGAACAAAATGATAAAGAAATTTATAATCTTTACTATTTGAATTAAAATAAATAAGATATGTTTTATAAATATCTGATATTTTTATTATATAAAATGCTTTTATAATCTCGAGAGAGAAATTACTTTCTAGATTGCGCGTACAGATATATAAATATAAAGTTTTAAGTTTTTCCCAAATGCAATGTTTCGTTATTATTTTAAAGGCAGAAGAATTTATTATAGCAATAGAATACTTCTGTAAAATTATATATGCACACAACAAAATAAAATAAGTTACCTATAGTAAATTTAAACTTTTTAAAAAAGTAAATAAATTTGAAATTACTAGAGATCTGAAAGTTTGCGAGATAAATTTTAATTTAGTGATAACAAGAAAATTTGAACTAAATATAGTTGGAAAACCATAAACAAGTGAAATAATAAACTTCTATAAATATTTGATCACACTAAGTTTTAAATTTATATTATTAATTAATTATTTTATAACTACACAGTTTTGGATATGCTAATGAACTATTTATAAACATTGATACTTATTTTTGCTGAAATGTTACGAATTATATACTTTGTAAAAAATTTCCGTTATCGAAAATTTTGAAATCTTAATTATAGCAATCTTATAACTTTGGTCAGAATATCAAACTATTATAAATTAGTCTAATTTTATAAATTCAGAAATGATATCAAATAAGAACAGTTTAAACCTAAAAATACTAAAATTAAAATAAAACTCAGGTACACTTCAATATTTATTGCAAGCAATTATTTTGAAAACTATTTTATTTTATAAAAAATATTAGTTGCTACTGTATCTACAACAAAATTATTTTATTGTGAGGAATACTTTTGCAATTATTTTCTCACATTTTTAAAATATGATAATATTTTGATATTTAACTAAAACATTATGTTGATTATCTGCAAAACGAAATTACGTTATTAAAAAATCATTTTTTTCACAAAAACTCCTTACAAATCATCTATAAGTAAATGTATGAAATTATGTTTTGCTTAAATTATTAAGTTACCTACTGTAACATTCAACTTGTTAAAATAATCTCATATCTTTTCATTTAATATTTTTTAAATTTTTATTTTCTTTATTAATCAGAAAGAATTTTAGTTTCTTAAATAAACTTATTAAGCATAAAATATGTTATCATCATTTACTATAAATTTTCATGGAAAATATGAAATGCGAAATCAAATTACTTTTTATCAAATAATTATATTCCTTTTGAAATCCTAAAAGAATAAAAATTAATACGTAAATTCAATAGTTAAATTCTCTCTCTTTATTCCTGATTATCATACAATATTATATTTATACTCAGGTATATATGGGTATAAAAAATTTTATAAAAAAATACTTAGCTTCTGCGTGTTAAAAACGCACAGTAAATTATATTTTTACATTTTCTTTTTCAACCAATGACTTTTTCATATGCAACTTTATATGATTCTCCTTTCACTCAAGAATTATACTAGAATGTTGAAATTTATTGACGTTTTAAAATGAAGCTTCGTTTTAAGCTCGGAACTTTAAAGTAAATTAAAACAAATTAATGAATGTCAATTACATCTGAGCTTATCTTAACTTCTTAAGAAACCCTCATTAGTTTGGAACGTACTGCTTAGTTCGATAATATATTATTGGATATTGTTTGAAGTAACCCTTGGGAAATAGAACAGTACAATTGACATTATTTAAATACTGTTATAAGACACCACTTTATCGATCAAATGCTTATCGATTTATTGAAGCGTTTAATCTTGCCATGAAGTTTTTAAAAACGTTCCTTTTAGAATCATTATCATTATTATTCCATTTTGAAATATTTTAAATACTTAAAGAGAACTGTAATCAATAAAATAAGATATCCTTTGGTCAATATATTTGTTTACAATAGAGAACAATAAATAAAACATACAGCTCGATTACATTTAATAAAAAATATAAAAATATTTTAAATATTTTTTCATCTCATAGCATTTAATCTAACCATAAATATATGTACTTTGTACAAAAACTTTATAATAATTCGCTCATATTTTTTAAAATTAGCGAAATCAAAGTATGGTTTCATTTAAAATAAAAATATATAAAACTAAAAAGGAAATTAGCATAGAGTTAAAATTAAAGTGGGGTTAAAATTAAGTTGACTGTTTATGGAACTTCGTAATTTTGGTCATACTAAAGCAAAAATCACAATAGAATTTATACACAAATATGTAAATCAGGCTGGCGATATTTTTTCAAAATAACCATAGAAAATCGTGCTAATTGTGTTGTAGTGTAAATGACATAAAAGGAGCTTGTGAAAAAAGAGATAATTTTACTATTACAATGAGTTGAAAAACCAATCCTTTCATCAAATGATTTTAATTGCAAAGGAAAGGAAATATATGAAAATAGTGATACAATGAGACAAGTGCCATAAATAGATTAAATTGAATTGATGTAAAAGTTTATGAGGCACCTAACGGTTGTAGTGAAACCAAAAAAGTTACTGCAGTTTTATATCCCAGGGTAATTTTTTCCTTATGATTGATTGGTTGTCTAGTATAATGAAAAACATGTTCTCCATTGTGTTTTTGTGATGCTAGTCAAGGTTTAAGAGGAAAGATTTTTGACCAATTCCATGGAAGTATAAGACATACATTTTAAGCTTTTGATTGAAAGAAAAAGCGAAACTAACAGCCAAACAAAAGACGGATATTTGTTCTACACAGAATGAGGAAATGAGAGCGAGAGAAGTACGAGCTTTATTCCTGACTAAAAAGCTGAATTTGGCGAAGTTCATATCGACATGAAAATGAGAGACAGCTTAAAGGATATCTGGATCATGGCAAACAAAAATTACCCGAGGTAAGTGATTAGAAAATAGTAGCCGAAATAGGTAAATGGAAAATCTGTAGCAGATAAATATCTATACCAATCAAACACGATGTAATGAGAAAGCGAGCAGAATGTAAGCGTAAACATATATAGACGAACAAGAAGAGTAATAACTACTACACAAGGCAAGAACTATAATTCAGGAGTCAGAAAACTATTCTTCTAAAGGCGTGAGTCTGTTAGTTTCTTCCTCACTTAACTGGTTGCGTAATGCTTTTATAAATATGTTTAGAAGAAACTAATGTTAATAAAATATTAATAAAAAATAATCGAAATTAGATTGTATTAACTATTGTTTTTAAATATCTGAATAAAACTATTTATTAAAGTTATAATTTCATTATTCTGAATTGTTTTCTCTACCCTCCAATCTGTTTTCTACGAACACGGGTTAGCTCGATTTTTATGGTGCATTTTATTACCACAAAATATAGACATTTAATTACTTTTAAAAAAATTGCAATTGTGAATCCTACAAAATTTCATTATAAAAGCAATGTATACAATTTGGAATATTATTATCTGACAGTTAATGCATCACTGAGTGTAGAATGCGCATTGATCATAACCTTTTTTATTGCAATGCACGTGATTAACGCTTATCAGTGAATGGAAAATTTCAAAAGAGATTTCATATTAATAAACGCAATTAAAGCACTGACATCTGAAAAAATTATTCTTCGGGTGTTTTCTCAGGAAGATGAGGATGTGCAAGAAGTTTATCATTGCGGGAAAAGTTTCAAGTGGCACATCTGACGTACGTGCAGGCATCAAATAACATCTACTATAAGCAATTTCTCAATAACATGAGCTTTGTAGATTCCATGGAAAAATACGAACATTATTTTCAGCAATCATTTGAACTTGTGCTCTTAAAAGATATATTTTGTGCAACAACAAAAACCAAAAAAAATTTTTGATCTTAATTTTCCTTTGCATTTTCTGGCAATAACCCGAATAGTTGAATATTGGCCGTCACTTATCTAATGAATTGGCGAGACTTATTTTTATTTACGAACAACCATGAACTAACAATATAATATGTATTAGAATTATATCAATTTTCTTATCACAGTAGCAATTGCAAATGGTGAATTCCCTAAAAGTTATATCTTGATGTAGATTTACTCTGGATTTTGATTGAGGGCATTTCTTTCCAAAGGAATTCACATCAAATAGATTTATTTGCTGCACGATTTCAAGTGGGATACAGTTGAGTTTTGTAAGATCATAATATCTCAAAGCTAAGGAAAAGATTGTTTAATCATTTCAGTTTTCATGTAACCTAAGTGTAATAACTCACATAAGAAAATGAATCAAATAAACTTTTCGGAATAATATTGTTGAGTGTACATTTAATATCAAAATTTCTTGTTTTCTTTTTGCCTTATTATTTTTATCATTGTTCAAATTTATATTATGATTTTTAAAATAATCTTGTTACTGGCAATATGCTTTATTTTGCTATTGAGTTTTTGTGAATGGCAACAGTTGTTCATGGTTTAAACTTCAATAGAATAACATTCTTAGTCGCACTGTGCTGCAGATAAATCTTCCTGTTCAATATTTCATGTTTACAAATATCAATAAAGTTTTTAAACAAAGCTGATGATTTTTAATTCAAGGCAACTAAATATGTTTTCTGGATTTTATAGGAACCACAAATTTAAGCACTTAAACTTTTAGCTACAGGGCATTCTCAGTGATCAAGTTTATCAAAGGTTTTAATAATATACAGTTGAAATACTAATAAAATACAGTTGAAAATCAGAATCAACCACTTAGTCATCCTTAGTCCTACTGATATGTTGTGTGAGGTGGTATACTCTCAGAACTTTATAAATGAAAAATCCTGTTACTGGTTTAGTATTGAATCATTATTTTTTGATACAGTGATGATATATGGCAGAATTTCAAATTAATTTTTCTTATAGAGATTTTGGCATCATAATCAAAATAACAATGTTTAAAATTTAGTTTATATTCATTTAGCAAAGCCAGGGCTAAGAATTTCTGCTGAGTACCATCAATTTAGTTTTAGATCTTTGAATATGGAATCTAAAACCATTTAACTAAAACTCCCGGAAAAATAAATAGTAAATAAATATCTAAAAACTATTTCTCAAATTCATCATAGGCAATCATTAAAAACCTAAGCTTAAAAATTTCTCCGTAAAAGTAAATTTAGTAAAATTAATAAAGTATTTTGAAATTTAAAAATGAATTTCAATTTTAGCATTGTTTATGAGTTTTTAGTTATGTTTTGATAAAAAAAAATCAGGATAAGAATTTTGCTTGAAATTTAAAAACTATTCCGCCTAATTAAAATTATATTCATTAAGACCTAAGTTGGTATTAAAAAGCTGAAAACATCGACACTCTTTAATAAAAGGAGTCCTAGTTAATGATATATATCTTTCTCAAAAAAAGTTACAAATGCAAAAATTAAAAGAAAAATTGCACACAATAAAGTAAATATTCCTCAAATCATCTAATTTTATAAGTCATAGATGGACAATCTACGATGATGCAAATGATAATCATATGAATATAAGAAAGAAAACACTTAGTAAATGCTTTAATATTCAAATCGATAATGCTTTGTATTGAATGTAAATGTAAGCACGTGAATAATATTTGCTCTCTGATGAAGTATTTTAATAAATAAATTGTGATGCTTTATAAAGTATATTAAATGTTAAGTATTTAGTCAGTTAGTTAGTTGACAAATTCAATGGTTGTCTTTTTAAAAAAGACTATTAAGTTTAAAGAGAATGAGGATTATAAAAAATATTCAATCTGGGCTTATTTTCCCCTACAAAAGGGAAAAACATAGAAAAATTCTATTATTGGAAATTTACTCATCAGCTATTTAATCGTCAAAACTTTGGATTAACGTTTAGAATGATCTCGGATTCATTCAGCTCTGTTGTTAAATTCTTAGAACCTGAACAGTAAAATAGCTGAACAAAGCTTTTAAATTGCATTTGTTTTTATGAGGGTTTAAACTCCAGATGGAAAAAATATAGTTGATTCTGCCAACTATAAAATTTGAAGGTTAAATTTTTATGAGATATAAGCACTGAGAAACATAACAGACCAACGGCGACGAAAAAGAAATTTTATCTAATAAAAAATCAAATAATGGTCAATATGACAAAAGCATTTATTCATTATTTTAATAATGTGATTAATAACTCTATATTTTAAATTCTTATAAAATTAAGCGACAGTTATTATAAAGGAAATCATTTTTAAATTTTTAAGAATAAAAATGCCTATATTATTAAAATTTTGCTAACATAATCATAATTTTATGTTGTTGTTGTTACTTATGACACTTAAACAAAGTACGAATTTAAGTCTTGAATTTAAGCCTTGAAAATACGAATTTAAGTCAATAGGAAGTGTTTTTGTTTTAATCAGAGCACCACCAAGGTGAAAGTACGACTTTGTTTTTCAAATCTTCCAATAGATGGCAGCACCAAAGGATTCACTCCCACAATTTTGGCATTGATCTAAAGGGGGAGGATATTTTCTCCAGGTCATTGCACTCATGGTAACTGATTAATGACCGACTACAGGTCTTTCCATTCAGCAGATTTAATGAGCCCGTACATCAGAAGTCCTCGGTGGGACTTTGGCAGCGTTGGGAATCGAACCCCGTCCTTTCAGATGGAAGGCCCATACTCTAACCACTAGGCTACCACGGTCCTCATAATTTTATACTAGAGTAATATAATTCATTATCTCACTTAAGAGAAATTCTTGTAGAGAGAGGCGGTAAAATTTTCGATCATTTATCCAAATGTAGTAGTGAATTTCTCCGAAAGTCAATTACCTTGACTATGTTTATTATATCAAATAGTTTTTAACAAAATAGAAAAATTAATTTACTAAAGGAAATTATTAAAATATTAAGAATAGTAATACGTTGTGGAAAATTTCATGTAGTCTGGAAAGTATTGAAAATTATTTTAATATTTTTGTAAAATTTGAACAGTTTGGTTCGCATGTTCTTTTTCAATAGCGTACCATTTGCGTAGAAAGATTTCATTGATCACAATATTCAGAAAAATATAAAAACGTATTAATTTTATGTCCTCTGTAATCAAATTTGACTAGTTGTTTAGCTTGCTTTTTTATTGAGTTGCTTAACTTAAGTTATTTAAAATAAAATTGGGATCTCTCTCCTAACTGAAAATGCGATTATAAAATAAGAGTTGAATGAATGTTATTCATTCTATTTTTGAAACGTTAAAAATTAATCTTATATTTCTGTTTGATAACATTTCATTGAATTGAGAATTTAGGCGAATGTTAAGGTAAATTTACTTTAAATGTTATTTTGGTAGTGGAAAAATCTTTTAGAATCTTGACAATTCAATGTTTAGTGACATTTTAAAAATTGAGTTAAAATTTTAAGAGACTGAAATACACATCCTCTAAGAAAGTCATTTCCTTCATGTAACAATTTCCATCAAACTTTATATTTTATTCATTATTTGCTTCAAAGAAATTTTAGAACATTCGCAATGTTTCTTTCTATTTTTTTTACTTGAACTATTATGTTATATTTTTCCATGCTTTAATTTCATTGCTTTAAATTGCGTTTTAAATTCGTCATAAAATAGTATTTTTAAGCATTATATCATTTAACTATAAGCTAATGATATATTATAGATATTGTATAATACATAAGCTGCAAGAAAATTGAAATCACTTCAATTATTTTATGGCCACAGACCGTAATGTATTTAAATTACATATTTTTCTATTATTACATATTTTTATTCATTTTATTTTATAACTACATATATTAATATAGTCATTATTTAACATTATTAATTGAATATTAAGTTATCTTTATACATAATTGCACATAAAAATTAATTAAATATAAAATTCTTATAGTTCATTAGATTTCATGAAGTAAAATTAAAATTTGTTCATTAATTTTTAAGAACTGTCGATTAAAATCTAATAGAAAGTTTAAACAAGATATCTTGCTTTATGAGAAAAAAGAATATACCAAATTTATATTTGTTTAATCGAAAGAGAATATCCTAATAATTTTTTTATCTTAATAGGCTGTTTTATTTATTATATACTTAATTTATTTTCATTAAAAATACTAAAACATTTTAAACCTTTTTGTGCAATTATATTAAATATATAGTTACTCTCATGGATAATGCAGAAAAAAAATTAATTTCGAAAGGCATATGTAACAATAAAATTAGTATTTTTATAAGCATAAATAAATTTAAAATTTTGGGATATCCTTACCGAAATATGAATTGCGTAAATAATGTAAAATAATTGTATCTGAAAAATACTATAACTTTTAAAATTGCATATTTTCTTAAAATCCAAGTGTGAAAACATTAATTTTTAATGCATTGACAAAGCAAATGAAGTAGGCCTCAAAATCTTATTACTTTCTTAACTTTGTAATTATTCATTTAAATAAAACTAAACGTACCAAAATCAAAATATAAGTCACATTTACTACTTTCATAACCGTATAAATTTTGTGAAAAGAATAGGAAAATATTTTAAGTCATTATTTTCCCAACTGAGATTAAAGAATATTTATAGAGTATTAAAATGGAAATCACCAACTTATTACCATGAGAGGAAACTACTATGCATAGAGCTTATAATCTTTGTCAAGACAAATTGGTTTACTTTAACAAAAGAATATTTCCTTTTCTGTATCCATAGAATGTAAAGAATTAATCTTTTAATTCATTATTCTCAATAGTAGCATAAATTTTGTAGTTGCAGAAACTTTTTCAATTAGTTGCACAACTCCTTTAATGCATGCTTTTAATTTCCCAAAGGGATTTTACATGATGAGGTATTACGTAGTAAATTAAAAATACGACACAATTAGTGAAAATAATTTGCAATTAAGAAGAACATTTGAAACTTTTAAACATTAGTATTAAGACAAATGTGAACTTGTAAATTTCATTAAAGGAATAATGTTATTTATTGACTTAAATAGTACGAGAAACGAATCCAATTATTTGAAAAATAGAAACATTTTTGTAAACAATTTAAATTTAAAAAAAAACAAAAAATATATTTATTTTAGAGTGTTTTAAAATGAATATATATTGTTAAAGAACATATGACCCAACATAATAAAGGGAAATGAATAAAATAGAGCAGTACTTGATTTAAATATTAAACTTTAAAATAAAACTGTTTACTCAACTTTAATTAGTGAAATTTTATAATTCATCTTTAATGATTGATTTAAGAAAAAATAATATATGAAATTAATAAATACATGTTTAATTAAACAATATGTGTAATGACTAAACATGTAATGTAATAATTATAAGAATATTGCTTTATATTATTGAGATACGATACAAAAAGTGTGCTTTGCCTTCAAAATGACATTTTGTGGGTAGTCTTTAACTATCATATAAAAATTACAAAATAGTTTCAAGCTTTAAAAATTAAAATCCAATTCTTTACCACTTTTTTCCCATTTTTTAATCTGAAATTCAAATTGTTAATTATTTCGAATTTCTTTATAATTTTGATATTTGATTCTATTTTGCATTGGTGACTATGAAAAAATTTACATCCTCTTTTTAACAAAAAAAGGTGTGTGTACATTTCTAAGTAAGGTAAAAAGGAACAATATGTTTCTAAGTAAGGTAAAAAGGAACAATATTTTTCTAAGTAAGGTAAAAAGGAGCAATATTTTTCTAAGTAAGGTAAAAAGGTTTAATGATAAAAAGGTATAATATTTTTCTAGATGATATGTGGTTCAACATTTAAATTTATAATTTTTATAAAGATGTGTAGATGATATATAATGTGATATATTTCAACTATAGATCTCATTTCTAAAATACAAGAAATTCAAATTATAACATTTGAATCAGGAAAAGGTAATTTAGTAGAATTACAACATTTTATTTGACGTCTATTCTTACATAATTTCACAAAAACTCTCAATAAAATTGCAAGATTTTGTTTCATGCACTTACTAATGGATATTTGTCAGTCAACTTTCTTAATCATTTGCCGGACGTCTCAAACATTTTTCATATAGTATTATCTATAACACTTCCATTAAGTTTCAGTTTTTTTTTTCAAATTATTTCATATCAAGTGGAATAATTGAACATTCTCTTATTAATGAAATTTAAAATCTGTTTGATTTTATGGGAATTTCTATTTAACATTCTTTATTTTTCATCAATGTAACTAAGCTGTTGTTTGAGTATACTCTCTAATTCACTGAATTGTTTTTATTTTCAAAAACATTAAGATCTTACACCTTTTAAAACAAATTTGTTTTGTACAACAAACTGATCTTTTCCTCAAAGTAAATGAATCTCAATTTTAAAAGGTTAAAATATTTTTAATAATAAATTTTAAATTCCTATTTTATTTTCTTATTGTAAAAAACATTTAAGGTCTTTTTCATGTTTTAAAATTTACTAGACAGAGCCTTCTTCAAACTGAAATGTATCTCTATATATTCTTACAGTTAAACATGAAGATTTCAAAAACAATAGTTTTATGTAAAACAAGAATGATAAACACGTCAGTAATGTTGGAAAAAATAGCTATACTGCATTGATGAAACTTTTCCCACTTCGAAAAATAATCGCGTTCAAGCATTCGTTGTATCTAGCGTTGAATTCTCATGTTGCACTCTTCATCTAGCAGTTTTTTAAGCCAAATATTGAATATCACACCACTACAATTGAAAATTGATGAAAGAAATTTCTAAAAAAGAAAGAAATTTATGGAGAAAAACATAAAATACTCAAATATGGGACAAAAAATTTTTTGAAGCAAATGAATTGATTTCTTCAATATTTTTACGATTTTCAAATTGTTAAAGCGAATCATCAAATACTGCGTCAATGTAAAATGGAAACTTTTGTTTGTAGGGACATTCCTTGAAAGTTTTCATTTTCAAGTTAAATACAAAAAATTTGAGGGAAAGATATTTTGGACCTGATGAAAAGGTCTTTTATGATACAAGTGTATTAAAAAGGAATGTATAATTAGGATGAAAACGCACACAATAACTAGGATAAGCAATAACGCACAATAAATAGGATTAAACGCTAACTATTAAGATTAATGAATTGGTGGTGGGAAAAAATAACAAAGCTCATGAGATCAGAGCTAAGGAAATGTTTAAATAAAGGAATATGGTTATATAGAAAATTAAAGGGAGTTTTACTTAAAAGTAGCGTGTAACAACATATATTCAGATATTACGATTTATGTGTTGAATATAAAGTAATCTTAAAACATATAATTTTGTCTTCAGAAAATCAATTTTAGTGTCCAAATAGAATTTATTGTGAATAAATGTATGTATGATTTTTCTTACTATCAAGAATCTTAAATTATTAACCTCAAAATATAGTCCGGAACACGCTTACACAGCTATGTATGCATGCTTGTTAGTAATATCTTATTTTCTCAATACACAGGGTGTCCCAAAATGACCGCATAAACTCTGCACAGCTAGATTCATCGTTGGGAGTACATAAAAACTGCCCAAAGAGGAGTTCCTGTATGATCCATAGTTTACAAGAAAATTACAAAAAACAAAGTATGACGTCAATGCCGGTGAAAGAAAAAAAAAACACTTTATTGGACATATCAACATCAGTATATGCAGCGAATGTCGACGGGCATCATCCCTAGCAATTCGTAAGGTATTTCCATTATATCGGCTGTACATCAAATGCATGTCGCAGTAGTCACGAACGGAATACATGGCCACCTTACGAAAACTACCGGTAGCTGCAGGATGCAGCCTTTTAAATACCAGTTCACCGGGGGCTTAACGTCACTCCATGGCGCGAGTATTAATGCGCGAAATGCGCGGTGAACGTTTTAAACATTATCGTCTGGAAAGACATGAAAATACTCTTGTTGATATGTCCAATAAAGTGATTTTTTCTTGCACCGGCAGTGACGTCATACTTTGTTTTTTGTATTTTTCTCGTAAACTAGAGATCGTACAGGAAAGCTTTTTTGGGCAGTTTTTATGTACTCCCAACGAGGAATCTAGCTGTGCAGAGTTTATGTGGTCGTTTGGGACACCCAGTAATTGATCCTGTCTCTTATTCCTTTTCTAAAAAGAAAAAACAAATAATAATATTCAAACTTGAATTTATACAAATATTAAAGTTTAAGAAAGCCAAGAATGAAAATTATTTTCTGAATAAGCCTTTTTTTCTCTATTTGATTGTAATTAACTAATGATTTGATTTCGTTCGAAGCAGGAGAAGGTATTTAGTAATAGAAAATATGTGTATATGTTTTTGTGCTTGAATATTTGCAATTCCAACATCCATTATGTGCAGTGTTATTATTAATTCAGTGAAGTGTTACAAATAAATCATGATCACAAAGTAAATCGTACACATTATGTAATCATAAATTATGTGATGTAAATCATTGCAAGAATTTTTTTTTCTTAAACATGGCTCAACCAATAACAATTTGACATGAATTGCATCCCTTATTTCCAATTCACAATTAATGCTGTAATAATTATCAAATACCCAAGGAGATCAAGTTATTAAAATTTTTCTATTATGATGATGATTTATTTTAGAATTCTTATACGTCATATCTAATGCCTAACTTATTTATGCATTTTTATACAATAATAAAAAGTAAAATTTTCAGAATTTGCCAGTAAATTGTTAATAAACTGTAGTTTAACAAATATAAAATTATGTTTTTTTAAATGTAAATAAAATTCAAACAGAGAAATCTATGAACAAATACCAGTATGCTTTATTTATTATATAATATGCAGTCTAACAAAACTCAGAGAATAATCTCTCGAATAAAAATTCTTCTGTAGTCTCTGCCATGTCATAAGGAGTAATTGGATAAAATTAAAAGTTATACATATATCAGGAAATCACAATGCAATTGTAATAATTATAATTCTTGCTTTACGGAATGTGTATTTATATAAAAACTTCCTTAATCATCGGATGAAGTATTGTATTCACTATAATGAAAAACTGGGCAGTTTTATAAAATGTGCTACACTTTTTATATTTTCAGAAGGTGTAGTGTATTATGAATTATACTGATAAACTATTAACAAACAATAGTTTATCAGTATAAATGTGCTTAACAATGCTTAAATCAGCTCCATGACTTCATTCCTCCTGAAGACATCCAGTACCAAAAGGGGTTCTTGAACCAGGTCTTGCCTGGTAAGTGCCAGACAAGATAAAATGTGACCAGGCAAGGCTTGTACAGAAGAGCACATAGTACAGATTTTGAAGTGTTTAATGTCCCCAACATAAGTCATTGATGACCAGTGATCACTGATGACAAGGGTAAGAGCAGTTTGATCTCGTATACTGTTGCTCTGAACCATGGAGCCACCAAGGCACCTACTCTGGTGTCAAGGGTGTACAAGCGGAACCATCCAAATGGCCTTATTCATTACTTTAGATTTAGAAAATAGCTCCATATATAAAAAAATTCATATATGTTATTGTTATTGTTGTTTTTACTTATGACACTTGGACATAAGTAACTCTCTATGCATTTGGCTATATGAATTTAAGTCAGTAGGGTGCATCTTTCGCTAAACCAAAGCACAATGAAGGTGAAAGTACGACTTTGCTCTTAGAGTCTTCAGATATGGTTATGTATAATTCCATTAATACCCTCAAAGTGATTTACTGTGGCTATTAATAGTAAGATAGCACTCTTTTGATTGGTAGATTCTGAATACTATACCAGATGCTATTGTACATCTGTAAATGAATTTTGTTCTTCTAATTTCTAAAAACAAATCTATTTTGCTTGCTTTTTTATCAATATTGTTAATCAATAATTACTATTCTTGTATTAGGAACAAGTCTATGAATACTTATCTTTGTACTTGACATATACAATCTACAATTTTTCAAAAGCTGTTTAAAAGGTATGCAAAATTTCAACTTCATAAAAAAGCTATCATAAATCTGTAAATGTATCTAAAAAACTGATTTCTAAAAAAATTGATCTAATAGCTATCTAAAAAAGTGATTTTTTAACACTTCTTTACAATGTACCACTTACAATGTGCTAAAATGCTAAGATATATTTATTATAAGTTAAATATGTTTCACTAATTCAAGAAGTAAACTAAATGATTCTTCATTTTTTAAAAATTTAAATATTTTCAGTAATACACAATTTTTTCACCAATTTGCTTCTTTGTTGACCTATAGCTACTTATTCTATGTAAAAGCATACATTGCTTCTAAACCACTACAGACACTGAAATTTGAAGAGAGTTGATTCTCAAAATTTTAAATTAAACGCTAGTCTGCTAAAAACTCAAATTTGGCATAGTTATCAATTTAATATTAAATATTATTTAAATTTAAAACAAGCAAAAATTGAATTATTGTTGGTATGGCCAATATTTATAACAACATCGCATAATCAGACGACCGATAGCGGAGTGGTTTGAGTCCTTAACTTCGAAGAAATTGGTCCCAGGTTCGAATCCTGATTCCTCTATGGATATTCTTTTCTTTCTTTGTGTGTGTTTCTTTATCATTTCACTTCCGAATTAAAGATGGTACACCTACTAAATGTCTCTCTGTATAAGTTACCATCAATTTTGCCAATTAGAACTGAATGGATCCTAAGATCTGCCTGTCTTTGGCAAAAAAGTCATTTCAGTCTTTATTTATGGAATAATAATAGATTATATTAAATGGCTGTGAAATATAATTTCCAACAAGATTGGAATAAGCAAGTTATGCTAAATTCGGTAATTTTTGTTGCCGTATTTCATTGCTATAATTTTCTCTGAAGTACCAATGAAATAATGAAGAAAAACATTAAATTTCCGAAACTAATGAGATAAATGACACTGAAATTCGGATGAAAGATAGAATATAGTGTGGTACTTCATTTTTTTATTTCTTATTGATTACAAAAAAGCGAGTTAAAATTCATTTTAAAGAAACATATTTGAATCTTTTATTATCTAAAAAATCCGACCGGTAGCTGAGTGGTTAACGTTCCTGAACTGTGAGTCCCTGGTTTGAATACCGGTTCGGGCATGTTTGTTACTCCCTT
>JAJQOW010000796.1:0-81732 GCA_037975125.1 Latrodectus hesperus | reverse complement strand
TGAATCACTCATTTTTTATGGGCAAAATCATATGAACCATAAACTCCTTATTATTTTAAGTCTCCCTTACATAATAGTACTGTTTAGATACCCATTGAAAATAAAATCATACATAACATACTTTCAAAAATCATTTATAACCTCTTTTAAAAGTTCCAATTGGGTTTCGTCAGGTGGAAATCTAAATTTCACACGTTTTCACTTATTATTTTATTCTCTTGTATGAATTACCTCAATGAGCACCAAATGAATTGTTGATTAATAGAATTAGTGCCGACCGATGGCTGAGTGCTGAGTAGTTAACCGTTCCTGACTCCTAGACTGTTGGTCCCGGATTCGAATCCCAGTTTGGGCTTGAATGTTCTTTTTCTCTCTGTTTCTATGTCCTTTCTGCTGAGATGATGAATGAATGTGTGGTCCACCCTATAAAGGGTTTGCGGTGATATGACGAGGGTAATGCTACACATGCGACTTGGTTCACTGGTACCCACCGGGTAACGATAAACGAGTAGCAGTTTCCAGCTTTGTAAGGGAAAATCATCCAATCCAGCAGTTAGATAATAAAAAAAAGAGAATTATTAACCAACTACATTCCAATAAACCACTATCAAGCTGACACTTCCGAAATTAGATCGATGGGTTTATAAAATAAATAGTATTTCAGGAACCATTACATTTATAAAATATAACTATACACATCTCATACTAGTTCTTTGAATGAATAACTTAGATTGCACACCATAGTTATGTAAATATATGTACACTTCTTTTCAAAAATTGAAAGGAATTCGCAAAATGTTAACAACTTTTTAAAAAAATGTGATCTATTAGGTTGGGGAATACGTTCGTATCGTTTTTGCCAAAGACTTTTATTTAAACAAAAAACAATAATCATATAAATAGGTAATCAATTATATATTCGCCGTTGCTGTTTACAACCCCTTCCCACCTCTCGACCCATTTGTTGATGCCGTTCCGCCAAAAATCGCCTGGTCTGGTGTCAAAGAGGTTGTTGAGCCAGTTTTTAAGGACTTTTTTGTTCTCGATAACACCCTTCATATTGTTTGACAAGGAGCGGAAAAGATGGTAATCGGTCGGTGCAAGGTCCGGAGAATACGGCGGATGCTGAAGGACCTCCAATTCGAGCTCTTGGAGTGCAGCTTTGACGACTTGTGCAACATGGGGCCTGGCGTTGTCGTGAAGGATTATGGTTTGACCATGTCGATCAGGTCTTTTCAGTCGAATAGCCTCATTCACGCGTTGTAGCTGGGCAATGTAGAGCTCCTTGTTGACTGTGGCATTCTTGTCGAGCATTTTCCAGTGCACCAAAAGATCCTTATAAACTGGCTCAACAACTTCTTTGACATCAGACCAGGCAATTTTTGTCAGAACGGCATCAACAAATAGGTCGAGAGGTGGGAAGAGGTTGTGAGCAGCAACGGCGAATACATAATTGATTAACTTATTGATATAATTATTATTTTTTGTTTAAATAAGTCTTTGGTAAGAATGCTACAAACTTATTCCCCAACCTACTATGTAAAATTTGTTCAATAAAAACTGTTAAATAAAGCGATAAGTATAAAAGTGAATAGCCAATTTATATTTATTATTATAGCTTATTACCTCATCACACAGAAATATTTTTATCACAACCAAATATTTGTAAAATTTAATTGACTGTTTTCTTAAAAAAATGAATTCCATATGCCTGTGGCATAACACAATAAATAAAAGGCATAAGCAGATACCAAATGTTCCAATAAAAATATTATATTTATAAATGGTTTAATTGATCCTTTTACAACTGCATAATCTGATAAACTATTGTAGAAGTATATAAATTTCAGTTTTGTAAGATTAAATTTTATGTTTTTATGTTAACAACAAAAAAACATAAAATGTGAACAATAGAATAGCAGTGAGGAATGCTTTATTATGAATCAGAGAATATGATTATATCATTAATAGTCAAGAGTTCTTAAAAGAATGGCAGACTACAGAATAGTTACATGAAAAAATATCAGTGCTTGATACAAGAAGAAAATGCACACATAAAAGCTTTGAGGAATGTCTGGCAGATTGTTATCTCTGTATTATATTCTGCCGAATTAGGGAAAAAAATCATCATTCACACATTTTAGAAAATGTTGTAACTAATGGAAGGCAATGGTATTAAAATTCTAAAGTCGAGAAATATATAACTTATTATGGATTCAATGATTTTTGAAATGAAATGAAGTCATTCTTTCCAGTTGAAAAGTTTGTTCGAAATCACGACGATAGAAACTTTCTCAATAATATAGTAATTTTAGTAAACTTCTAAATTAATTCAATTTTCTAATGAAATGCTATAGTAAGGTGAAAAAATAGTAATAAGCGCAATAATTAAATAAATTGTTACATAATCTGCCATTCGAATTGAATTGAAATTATAGCAGCTTCAAGTTATGATTAAAAATTTATGAATTATCGACCTAGAATAAAATAAGTAACAAAAAATTTGTGCTTTTGTTTCCTGGTTTTACGGATGAATTTTAAAGCTTCTGAAATAAACCATCTTTCCTTTTAATTAAATTCGCTTTAATCAATTGTCAATTGCAATTCGATAAATATTCTTACTCAATTGATAAACCATATCCATAAATTTGTAAAATGAGCCTTTTTAATATAATAAATTATGATTGTCTTTTACAGAGTTTTTATAAGAATTAATTTTTTTGTAAAAACCAGATAGCTTTCACATAAAAATTGTAATTTTCCCACATCGTTAAATAAAAGCATTTATTTCACCAAGCTTAGGAGAGCAAAAACAAAATATATTATTATTTTAAAAGTACAAAAAACTATTTACTTTGTCTCTCTCATTCAACAAAGTTGTTAAAAAAATATTTATAAGAGAATAAATTAAAATGGTTATAAAATCTCTTTAATTTAAAGTTATTACTTTGTTTTTTATAAAAAGTCATGAATTAATATTGATTTAAATTTATAAGACCATGTTTCTCATTCATAAATTAGCGTTAGCTATCCCTTTTGAGTAAGAGAACCATAGATTACAATGTAACTCATTATATTGTATTGTATAGGCCTTAATGTTATACTCTAACTGACAATATTAGTTGTTTTGAGCCTTGTTATTAGATTAACGTAATAATGAGGCTCAAAACAAACTATTCATTTTCAATGTGATCCAGGGAACAGAGAATTGAAAACCCCAACACTAGGTTCAATATTAAGCTGTGTAAAAATAAAAGTTGCATAAATTCATTCGCTCAAATCAACATATTAACTGCATAAGAATAAACTTTCAGTTCGCTCTGATAGTACATTTTCAGTTAGCTAATTTTAAATCAATTAAATATATATAAAGAGAGATAGGCGAAATTTTTTGTATTTGTAATTAAAGAAAACGTTCTGTTGTGTATTTTAAAAATATCTTTGCTCTAATGTTATATACAATTAACTCTATAAAAAGTGTAAAATAAAATAAACGCAGCTATAAGTAGAAAAGTTTAAAAAATGTTTTTAAATCTATTGTATTTTTATCAATACTATTATAAATCAAAATCAATATTATTTTATTGATCCTTTCAAAGCCAATGCTTATACAATAATTTATGTACCTTACACATGCTTTATAATAATCTTAAAAATAACACCCGCAACCAATAAAAGGTCTTATTTCACGGGTAAATGAATTTTCTTTCAAATTCAGACTTGATACGCGTAAACATTTTAACAAAAGGATTACGTTTTTTGCTTATAAAAATAAATCTTCAAATTCTAATTAAATGCAACCCTTTTTATTAACACTTTAAAAAAATATTGCATTTGCCATAGAAACAGTCTCAAATATGTGACTTCATGCGTTATACCGCATGATTCTCAATAACAACATTCCTCATAGCAACACTATAAACCATTCCTTACACATTTTATATAAAAGGATTTTATTGCCCTCTCTACTCAGGCATTGAATTGGAATTTGTCGCTAACTTGTGGCATAATACCTACCAGGCACTTTTTAGAACTCTTTGACGCCGCGGAGTGATGACTTTAACAGCCAAAAGCTGTTGTGAGGCTTTTTAATGTCTACCGCGCATATATTTCCGGAGAGTATGTGATATTCACGTGTTTCAAAAAAGGAAATTTGGGACACTTCTAAGCATCCATCCGGATCGATATACATGCAAAAAGCTGAAACACAAACCCTATTTTCCATTATTCAACAGAAGCTGAGATAGAAAGTAAAATGCAACTTTACAGACACTGAAAGCCACAACTTTGAGAAGAAAAAAAAAACGATACTAAAACGATTTGGCGTAATATTGTACATTTTACGCACGCATATCAGTTCAGTTTTCTCATCAAATCTTCTATGTTATTTGTATATCATTAATTTTAAAATGAATTCTTTTGTAATAAATTTTAAGTACCATTTACATAGAAATAAGAATTTATATAGGATATTTGATAGTCATCATAGAATTAAAAGATCTATTAATGATTTTATAACTCTACAATTATCGTTTCAGTATAAGGATGATGATAAAAGCTTTAAAAATCAATTAATTTCTGGCATCAATTACACATATATTTTTATTTTGGCGTTATATAAATCTAATATTATAGATATAAAAATCAGTATAACTTCTTTCAAAACAAAATTTTCTCAGAATATAATATATTCCTATTCACATTTGTAATACATATATTACAACTCCAACTATTGCTAAAAATTTACTTACTATAACTAATAACCAAGAATTAATTTTTATTGACATGATAGAAATATAAAATCTGCGTCAGATCCTTTCGTAGTTTCACTTTTACCACGGTGCTATGGTGTTGAGTGTTCGAAAAGTTGCAACTTGGACTTTCTGCTACGACAAACGCAGTCCTACCACTTGAACTCGATGATTCCAAAAGAAATGCTAAAAATGTCTACAACACTTTATGATATTACTACTGCAGTTCTAGGTAGAGCTCTCAGAATTCAATATCATAATAAAACATTCAAGTGTAAACTAGAGATTGGCAATCTTTCGAAAATGTTATTTGAGCAATGCATTCTTTAAGAGTATTCAATAATAAAACATCTTGATATCCGATTTCCAATATTTATTAACGGCTCTGAATTACTCGGACATACGACAGGAAATGTGAATGAGTATATGTAGTATGGTGTCCATATTTATAATAAAACTTAACTATTGCATAGTTCCTCTCAAGACGAAAGATAATACTTCTAGATATATCTTTGTCATATCTAAAGGTTATGAGCTAATTTCTTTAGACGTTGTTTTAACATTTTGTTGTTGTTACTTATGACATTTGGACAAGCCAAGCTCGCTCTGCCTTGGCTATGCGAAATTAAGTCAATAGGGAGCGTCTTTTGTTTAAATCAGACCACCACGAAGGTGAAAATACGTCTTTGCTCTTTGAATACTCCGATAGATGGCACCACTAAAGGATCCACTCCCTCAATTTTAACATTGATCTGAAGGGGAAAATTTCTCCAGACCATTGTACCCATGGTAACTGCTCAATGACCAACCACAGCACTTTCGATTCCACAGATTTAACGATTGGGAATCGAGCCCCGCCCTTCCGGATGGAAGGCGGATGCCCTAACCACTAGGCCACCACGGTCCTTTAACATTCTTATTAGTTACAATGACAACTACGATGCTTACATTAATCTTATTCTACGTCTGTCTCCATTTAACATTTTCAGACGAGTTTAAAAAATTTACTTATAATGCAAAAACTTACTTTTAATGCTCTAAAAAAATTTTTTTGCACATCCACATATTTCATTAAAGACACAACTATGAAGTATGAGACTTTATAATGTAGTAAAGTAATATCATAAGAATGGAAGGGAAGAGGCGAAGTAATTTATCAACACCACATTTAAAATAAAAATAAAAACTAAATGGATTAGTTTTATTTAATTGTTAAACTTTTAGATTTAATTTCACTGATGCATTAAGTTAAACAGTTGAAACCGCACGCGCAAATTTTGTGAAGCAGGTGCAGTGAGGCTTTTTATTATTTCGTTCGGTATAAGCAATTGTTCACGGTAGTCTTTTTCCCATAAATACATCAACACAGAAATGGAATAAAAAAAATTTTAACAATACGACCTGAAAAAGCTCATTCGTCATGTGACTTTCTCTCTCCCACTATTTTAATCTTAAATAAATCGTCTCCACACGAAAAGCACATTAACCTTTACTTGCTGCATATTAAACTCGTGTGTTATGGATGAATTGCACTTACTTCAATAAATTCTTACAGGCATTTTAAAAATAGTTCAACAAACATTGCTAAATAAATTTATGCTTTATAAATTACCTAAGCATAGCAGGAAAAAAAGTTAATATTACATCAGATTTGTATTAAAGCAATAGTTCCAGTCTTGCTTTTACTTTTTTTTTGGGGGGGGGAGTTGCTGAATTGCAATTTTCATTTACGATTTTACCTTACTCAATGACAAACCTATACTATTTCAGGTGTTTACGTTCGCATTCACATGTTAACTTCAAATTTTAAATAAATTTAAAAAAATTGAAATACTGAGTTGGATTAACATAATATATATAATTCCGTTCAATATCATTTAGTATTCAATATTCGTACAATTGATTCAGATATATATATATATAGCACATGGTTAATAGCACCTAGAAAGTGCAGCCAACTCAAGTGATAAAAATTTCTTAGACCTCAAATTTAAGTCTGAAAAAATTATTTTCAAGAAAACTATCATAACCGAAAAAAATCAATAACAATTAACAACATAGTAAAAAATAGTTAGCTAATTTTTAACCAACTACCAACTAATTTTGTGCAGTGAAATTGAAAAAGTGGAGGCAATAATAAAAAAATTAACAAATACTGTATGGATTCACACAAAATGTGGCAGTGAAAATGCACATGTTTGTCAATGAAATAAAACAAAGGATCACTTACAAAGATGAACTTAATGTTTATTTTTTATATAAATTATAAGATATTATATTAAAACATTAAGAGTCATAAATGAAAACACACTTTAAAAAAAGGACAAAAAATAAGTAAGCAGCTCTCTTCCAGGAATGTTACAAGGATTTAATTATACTTTTAATAATTAATAGATCACTGCTAAGTCAATTAATCATCAAAATAGTTCAGAAGTCAAAAAAATTGACTGAGAATATAGAACCGAGCACAATAAATCATTATACACCAGCCATTTCAATGCACAACTTTCTTCATGTAGTCATCAATAAAAGATGCACGAGTTCAAATATTGTAATTCATTAAAATGAAGGAGATACACGAGTATCACATTATCAGTTCAAGCGTTTAATTGCTTATAGAAAAATGGTGCATTTCAGAAAAATTTCCACTTTTAATTATTCAATACCATTTTCAAAAACATCTCCACATTAAATATTTATTCATACATTTTACAGATTATTATTATATTTTTTTCATACATTATGCAATGGAGAAATTTATTTCTACACTGCATAATGAATTATGAACTTGCATTCTAAATCATAAGAATCATACGCAAGCACATTCCATAATGAATTTTGTGATGTTGATAAAAGGGTTTTGAAGCAGACGTTTCTGAATTTGCATGTATCAAGAAAAACAACTTGCATTAAAATTATTCTTTCTTGCCAAAAGATAAATGAGTTTTGAACACAATACCTTAAAAAAGTTAATACAAGTATTATAATTACCAACGAAAATAGAGATGATCCCCATCAGACATTCCTTTGCTATTAGGATAGACAATTTTTAAAAAATTAAAATCTGAACACAATTTTTAAAAAAAATGATCATATAAGTATTAGTAATTACTGACACTGATTACAAATCTTAAATTAGAAATATTTGACATTTAGAAATATTTGAACATAAAATTTAAAAGAAAGGAAAACTTCTAATAATGTGCTATTATAATAATAAAATTCTGAAACAATTTTACTAGAGTTTGAAATGTTTGATTTCATTTTTAGGAGTCATTACCCTAGTGGTATATTTGACTTCTTTGGAATTTTTTCAATACTTAAGATATATTTCATCATGATTAAAATTTTATCAAATTGACATTACTTTTAAAAAATACTATTATAAATTTTTAAAAATACTAACATTTGTAATGAAATAAAAAAATTAAAATAACTAATTTGTAAAGTTTAAAATTTACTTTAAACTCAGAAATTAAAATTTTAAAACTATAAAAACCCTTATGATAGTTGATATAAATATGCAACTGTAATAAATAGCACAATTTATAATTGCTAAAAATTATAGACACTTGAATATAGCTATGGAATAAATCAGTATATACTTATATTACTTTCTATTAAAGTATTACTCTTTTAAAATTCTAAATCCTACTACTTTTACATGGATAATTGGAGAAATTAGGATTTTTTTACACTAACAGAAATAAACTTATTTAATTTTTAATTAACCCAGTTTAAAAGAAAATGTAGAAATGGTTTTCTAACAACATAACTCTTAATAAAATAATTTCAGACATCCTTTCGCACACTTTATTACTTATAATTTTCATATTAACTTATTTAATTTATTAACTGCACCCGTTAATCATATTGCAAGCTGTTTTTTCCTTAATATTTGAATTTTTTCTAATACATTTTTATCACAACATAATTTTGTGAATGAGACAAATCAAATGGGACAGAAGAAAAATAGAATTAGCATATTAACTTTAAATTTATTAATTTTATTCATAAAAATTTAATTAACAATGATATATTTCTATTAAAGAGCTGCTTTAAACTAACAATATATTGATAAATAAAAATAGGAATTTTTAAAAAATAGTAGTCATGAATACAACTTATTTAATTTTAATCCAACAATGAACTATTCATATAAGTGCAAATAAATTATTCCCTAACATTCTTAAATAAAAAATGCTACCCAAAAGAAATGTATAATGCTGATTTCAATTTTTCAAACAGTAAAGATTATTTGTAAGAAGGAAAAACCCTTTCTTATACTACAAAACAATAAATAGATTGTAAATTTATTCATCTTTTGATTTCAAATGCTAGGAAATACATATTTTTAAGTTTAATAAAATTTTGTATACTTATTTTTAAGTTATACAAAATAAATTCTTAATTGAGCTTAAGAAAATTACAAAGTCATTATTTTGGACTTCCGTTAATCCTTTATATGCAACATCACAATAAATATTCCTTCTATAACAGCATATTTATCATTTAACAAAGAATAAAATAATTCATGTAAAAACAGTTTTAAAAGATAAATTTTAATAATAAATGTAAAAAAATATTTTTATCAAAATTAAAACAGAAAAAAAAGAAAATTAGATTTTTATTAAATTTGAACAACAACGTTATATAATAGAAACACAATATTATATTTTTATTTTAAAAAACATCAATTTATAACTTTCTAAAAACTTAGAATTTTTTGCATTGCATGAAAAAAAAACATTCAAGTAAAAACTTTATGGCTTTCAAATGATGTGGTCCAAACTTTTTCATCAAATCCCTCTTATTTTTTAAAATAAATTTTCTGTTAAAATCCATAAAAATTTTTAAAATGTAACTTAATGAGTAATGTTGTAATGGTATTCACAAGAATGACAACTTAGTTCCATTTTGATTTATTTATTTTCACTCAGATTTAAATGCAAATTCTATGTCATACAATCACTCATATATACAAAATGATTATTCTACAATATTGTAGCACAATATACTGAGACTTTATAAGTGTACTTTTATATTACAGATGAATTCATGATAAAAAATAATTTACTCTTCCAATGAATACACAAGTTAATGCTGCATTTAAGTATTTTCTGGCTATGAATGATTAAATTTTTAAAAAAAATATTACAAAATAAAAAAGAATAGCATTTTAAACACTTTTTGTTGTCTGTAATATTTCTTACATTGGAATGATAATAAAATACAATTAAAACATCAGAAATCTAGTCATATTATAAGGCGATGATTCTAATTGTTGCATTTATTTAAATATATGATTTTATTCAGCACATAATTCATTTTCACAACAATACTTTAACCTATTATTAGGCCAATACCAAATTTGCTCTGATTTTTAATATGATTTATTGATCCACTAAGTGCAAGTGTAAAAGGCAATGGATTTAATTTTTTCTCTAATACAGCTTGAATCTCCCAGTTGGTATCAAACATGCCTACAAAAAGATGCCAAATAAAGCATTTAGTAATAAAATTAATTATTTTATCAATTCAATCAATAATTTTGAGTAATAAATAATAAAATATTAATATGATGGAATATAAATATGCAATCAAAACCTACCAAATGTGTACATGAATATATATTGTAAATTCCCATTATTTGAAGCTTCGAAAAATGTACATGACATAAATATATCATAATTGGCTATATCCTGAATCATAGTTTTATACAACGATTATCAACATATTTTTAGATAACAAGTATGTAAAGATGTATTTGAATAAAATTGAAAGTACAAAAAAATTACAAAAAATTTTTAACAGATTCTAAAGTAAAAATTAAAAATATTATAAATTAATATTTTTTTTGACATATGCATACTTGAAATTATTTAAAATCTTAGAAATGTACAATTTTTTCTATCCCTTATATAGATGTGAACAAGACAGCCATTTATAGTAAAATTTTTGCTTAGGAAAAAACTCTTACATTTCAATATTAATAAATATATACTGATGTAAATATAAACATTTGATAAAATTTTTATTGTTTAAGAATTTACATTAAGAAATATTCACTACTAACAAATCAAAAACTTAATATTATAAAGAAAAATAATTTAAGCATCACAGATGAATAATGATTTTGCTTCCAATACTTAAAGATACTTCTCATTTTAAAAGTTACATTTACTTCAAAAAATCCTTTATTAATCTTTGAACCTAAATCCATATCTTAATAATAGTCATAGTTAGAATCAAATTAAATTACTTTAATGAAAATGAAATTTAAATTAAAGAAATAGACTCTCTTTCAATCAATATCATGTAAAAGATTTTTTTAATTACATTATACAAAGCAAATCTTTTTTGTCTTTTCTTAAAGGCTGCAAGATATATCCAGCATACATATAATGCTGGACATACCTTATGACAATCACATTCAAGAGCCAGAAATCCCAACATGAAGTTTTCTTACTCAAAGAGAATTTCTGATCTTATGTTAGCAGGATAGTGTTTGCTGTTATTTTAGAAACTTCAAACTAAATTAAGTAATTAAATTCTAATTTCTTTCCTAAATATTCAAACATCAAATGACAGAAATATAGTACTTGGAAAAACTAATCCATCCAGCTGAAATGAGATATTTTATTTACAGGAAAAGGATTCTTTCTGTTGAAACAATTTATTGTACTTTTAGGAAGTGTTAGTTGTTCATAAATTGAACAGTGTAAATAAAATAACAAATAGTTTCAACTTCAAATTAATTTTTATATAACTCAAAATTTATTGGAGTACATCAAAAATGTATCTTATCTGCATGAAAGAATTAGAATAAATATTCTCAAATTTTTATAAACTGCCACTTTGAGTTTGAACATTATGAAAAAATTTAATATTTATATGCATATATTATTCTAATAAAGTATATCAGATTACTGCTTCACATGCTTGCACCTCGTTTCTCTCATTATGATTACTCATTATGTTTCTCTCATTATTATTGTACTTAGGACACAGAACAAGATCTCTTTCTATATTTCAATGTTTAAGATTATCATAACAAAATCTGAATGAAAGTTTTGTGATATTTATTATCTCAATAGCTAACTTTTTATAAGCCAAATTATTAATCAATTTCTAAGAAACCAACAAAAACTGGATAACTTGAATTTTTCAAGAACAATGCTGATCCTTAATATGATCTCTCTTTTCATAAGAAACTTTTTCACCAATCACGATATTTTGTAGCAGAGGTATTTTCTCAAACATATCAGAGTAGAGGTACCAATGAAAGAATCTTACTTTTGCAATCGCAGCTATAAATATATTTAAATTTATATGATTGTGAAGAAATTAGAGGCGGTAACGATAAACATGCTTAATAAAATTTGTAATTAAAATTCATGTAAGCACCTGAACTGTAATCAATAGGAAAACTTATTAATAAAGATTAATGGTAAAATAAATTTTCAAATGCTATGTATTTGCATTTATTTTTAGTATGACTCGCGAGCATCCTGTTCACTAAATAATTGTTCAAATGACAAAATAAAGTTTGATTACAGCTACTCACACTTCCTTGAGATTAACATTACACAATACTTACTCTTTATAACAGCAACTGCTTAAAATACACTTATGCACAAATATGAAGTTTCAAAAGGAATGAGAGCTCTTATCAAGTTTGCATTTGAAGTGAAATATATACCTAAAACTGTGTTAAATACAAATGAGAAAAGATTGCTTTTAGGATCTAATCTCTTGATAGCTCAATCAGATTTCCATGTGAAGTGAATTTCTCAGAAGCTCCAACATGGAATAGGCTTTGAACCCTTCAAGTTGTTTGGTTTCATTTTTTGAGAAGTACTTTGTGAATCAGTCAGTTATATGAAGGTGTTTTGTGAAAAGTTTCAGCATCTGCGAGAAAACTTAACTCTACAACAGAGCATACTACTCTGCAATATAGAAAACAATATTTTCCTTCACTATTATTCATTTTTCTTTTCTAAATCTATACTTTTTTTCATAAATGTTTCAATCCTCTCTTCTTCAATAACTTTATATATTAATTTGCAATCAAGAGAAACATTCAATACATTTATACTTTTATATATGTAGCAGAAATATTCCAATTTGTTAGTATTCCCAGGATTGCTCAGTATTTTCAAGAACTTGTAAATTTCTTACACAATTTCAAAAGTCCAAGGCAGTACATTACCCCATGAATGACAATGTGAGTTGCAATAGTACATGCAATGTTTTTAAAAATGGGTCTTCAACAATAGTATAATCATTGGTGAATCATACATAGCTCATAAGATGTGCATCCTTAGTGCTGTTTGTTGCTTTATCTGGTTATAATTTAAATTTATTTACTTTCATTTTTTACTTGAGTTGATAGTTGATACTTTGAGCTTTGAGATGAATTCTGAAATAATTGATGTTGCAAATATTTGCCACAGGTTTTGTTCAGTATTTTATACTATCATTACATTAACCATGTCCACAGAGACAGAATTTCTCAAAACCAATATGGATCAAGTTATTTTAAAAATTAAGCTTCCAATATATACAGTTAAATCACATTAATGTGACCACCAGTCAAAAATCAGAAGAACCACCTTTTTCTGAGCAGACTGCAGTGAGACATACAGGAAAAGACTCAATTAGGTTTTTGAAGGTGTTTACTGGTATGTTGTGCCATGCCGACTTCAGTGCTCTGTGGACAACTGCAGTAGAATACACGGGTGAGGGTTTATGCCATGAGCAACCCGATCAAGATGGTCCCACAGATTTTCAATAGGGTTTAAATCAGGGAAGAATGGTAAAATCATCCTGTTACTCTTTGAACAACACACATACAGTCCCAGTTATATGGCACCTTGCATTGCCTTGCTGGTAACCATAATCTTGAGAAAAAAAAACAATGTGCATATAGAGCTGGACATGATCTACATGGACAGATGTACACATGCATTGATTCATCATGCCTCTCAGAATGATGAGTACTCAGAGAATGCCAGAAAAACATTCTCCATACCATTATGCTCCTACCTTCAACCTGAACCATTCTGGCAATGGTTGCAGGTTGTTTGATTTCAGAGGTTTCAAGTCATACTAACCAATATCCATTTGTCCAATGGAGCATAAAACATGATTCATTGGAAAATGTTACCTATCACCAATCAGTGGATGTCCAGTGGCAGCAGTCACATGCAAATTCCAGCCTTCATCACCAATAAATAGCAGTCAGAATAGATGCATGAACCAGGCACCTGCTTTGGAGGCCCAGGTGCAGAACATTATTTCATGCAAACAGTTCACAAACTTAGTAGTTTCGAAAATGCTTGAAAGCCAATAATCCTGAACTTTTGGATGTCAGATTAAACACTCCATTTCTGCATTACATCAACCATTGCAATGTTTTCCAAAGCCCTGATACATCCTTTATTTACACATCCTTCTTCTCAACATCACTGTGCTGCAAATTGTCTTCTGTGAATGGTTATTCAAAGTTGATGTCCAAAGTATGTGGTAACACATAAATGTGACTGAACTGTACATTTAAAATTTGTAAAGTTTAGGAAATGATAAATATTTTTAAGGTAATATCAATTTAAACAGAAGTAGTTATAATACAAACCTCGAAAAACTAAGTTAGCTTTTGGTAAATCTACTTGATAACCTAAATTGCATACACTTTCTCCCATCCTTAGATTCGTTTCCACTTCTACACCAACCTAAATTAAAAGAAAAATTTAAGCATATAAAGCTATTAACATAAATGATAATAATAGTATACAAGAAATATAATGCATATGATTAGCAACATAATATATATCATATGCAATATACAAGACATTTACTACAAAGTTCCATTATTAATCTTTACCATACTTAGTTACAATTATAATTTTTGATCATTTAAAATATTTAATATAATGAGGTTATTTCTCATTTATAAAATTAAAAACATTTCTAATTAATATGAAAATACACAAAGCACATTACCCAGCTTGTGTGTTCCTCTAGGACACTTACCTGAAACTTTCCATTAAAATAAAGAACAATAAAAATTTTAAAAAGTATAAATAACAGTGATTCTAAAATTTAAAATATTTTAAGCATAAAGTAAACAGTAAAAACATTTTGATATTAAAGAGTTAAATAATATAAAATATCTAGCATTCAGATGTCAATAACTTTATAGTGAGAAAAACATACCTAAAAAATTTGGACAATTTCATAAATTAAAATGAAAAGTAGTTTGAATGTATGTATTCAAATTTTTACAGAATTTTTGACTACATAAATCTAATATTTTATTAAATGTCAATAGATAAAAGAAACTTTTAAAAATTATAATGATCTTGCAGAAAAATGTTTTGAATTATAATGATATATAATTATAAGTAGTTTTAAGATAAATAAATGAATGAACAATTATTCTGGCAACTTAAGATAAAATAAAATCAATCCTTTAACTATTGCAATTAATTAAATATGTAGAATAAAATGAAGATATTAGCCAAGATATTATTACTTAAAATTTTTACTTTTGCACTTTTATATCATGGGTGCCACTTGTAAAAAATTATGCTTTAGTAAAAATCTGACAACATGAAAATTTTAAATATAATTTATCATTTTATGCAGCATTAAATTTGTATCAATATCAATGTGTACAATAAATTAGTGTTTTTAAAAAATGCTGTAATTTTTCACTGAGATAAATTATTTTATCTTGCACAATTAACTTTTCTTCATATTTAGTGGTCACAAATAATTTGAGTTAATATCTGGAATTAAGGATTGCAATATTAAATATCTATTCAATTAAAAAACTATTTCCTTTAGGCATATTTTTTTTTAATTTTTCTCTCCAAGAGAAAATTTATTTGGTCATTTCTGAACTATGATATTTGAAAGGAAATTTTAGACTTAACTGATAGTTTCTCTTAAGACATAATTTATGAACTAAATTCTCCACTTCAAAAATTTTCAAAAAACTGTAATCTATCCCTAAGTGAGAAAAATATCATCCCTATTACATAATGCCCTGAAAGATTTTTAAAATTATGCTTTAGTAAAATTTATCATTTTAATTCTTATGACAAATAGTAATGTTGTAACAGCCTTGAAAAAATAATGCAATGTGATTATTTTTCACATACAATACATATGTGGTACACAAATTTTTATTAATTTTTAATATTACTAAAACAAATTTTATACAAATTTTGAAAAATTCCTAAATATTAAATTAAGTATTGTTAGAAATTGAAGATTAAAAGTGTCTTTCTATCTTCATTTAGCTTAAAAACAGGGAATAAGTTTTAACTGGGAACCAACTGAATTTTAAACAACCCATTATAGTTACATTTTACTTTCCTTTTTTAATTAAAATTTAAAATAAAAGGGTAATTTAACTTTAAACATAATTCACACACAATTTATTACTTTTTCTAAAGATGCATGGCCATAAAAATTAAAACAAGTTCAAATTTATCATTTAGTAATTATTTAACTGATTGAATGAATAATTTAAATAACATTTTTTTTTTCTAAACTGAAAATTTTTGCACACATTTGGAAACATATACAATATAATTTTTAATTAGAATAAATTAAAAATCAGCATTTTTCTGATATCACTTTTTACTTTAGAATAATTAGTTACTCAGTTTAGAATAATTATATGTTTAATTCAGAGAATAATGTATTACATAATACTTGAAAACTAAAAGTGCAATATCATAGCTATTACTTATAACTTTATAAGTAAAGCTTCATCATTATTTACTTTACATTTATTTTCCCTTTAATTATATATTCAATAAACTGGCTTTTTAATTTAATTAAATAATTTTTGAACTCATTAAACTGAATTGCGATTTGAGATTATAGTAAGTTCAGCATTATTTTTTAACAGTTAATATTCTTAGAAAAGAATATTTACAATCTAGCACATAAAATTACATTAAAAAGCAGCAAACAGTTCTTACAAATTTTATGTTCATTCAACTTAAATGGCACTTTTAAAAATCAAAAAAATACACAAAAATTTTTATAATACATCAGTCTAGTATTATGAAAATATTAATATTTATCAAAAAAAGCAAATAAATAAATAAATAATAAGCAAATAAATGAATTTTTTAGCGATTTAAAAATATGGAAATACACAAATTTATTAATAGATTATTGAATTATTAAATCTTTTTTGTGAATTAAATATTTAATTCCCAAATAATATTTTAATAATTATTAACAGGAAAGTATATTTAATATAATAAAATGTTATTTATAATGTAGAATAAACCATTTGCTTTTAAATAATTTAATCAAATTCAAAATCATATTCTTTTAAGGAATTTTTTTTCCTCTCTTTTTAATAAATTAAATTTTAAATTAACATTTTATATTCAAGCATTCAAGTTGTAAGAATATAATATGAAGAACTGTTAGATTAGCAGCATTAAGAATATATTATTACTAATATGACACCAGGTATGAAATAGGGAAACAAAGTTATGGTTGATTGAACAGTTACTCTTCACTTAGTCAAAATGTTGACCAGCTGGCTGAGTGGTTAGCATTCCTGACTCTTAGGCTGTTGGTCTTGGGTTCGATCCCAATTCGGTCATGATCTTTCTTTATCCTTTCTTCTGAGATGATGAATGAATGTGGCCCACTCTATAAACGGTTTTGTGGTGGTATGGCGTGGGCAATGCTACTCCCCTTCATGACTTGATTCACAGGTACCCATTAGGTAATAATAGATGGGTAGCAGCTTTCTGCCTTGTTGTGGCGAAAGGTTAGTCACAAAAGTGCCCAATATTATTTTTAAAAAAAAAAAGATGTTAACCCATGAATTTAATGTTCTTAGCATGTAGGTTGCCAACCATGGAGTTAGCTATGGATGTATCGCAAGTTAAAAAATGATAAATTGTATGCATTCAAAAATATTCTAAATTTTTCAACACTGATCATAAACCAATATTTATAAAAAAATTAGAAATTTTAGAAAAGAATTTTTTTTTAATTTTGATGATAAGTTAAATTTATAAGGGAATATGAAAAATAGAAATTAAAGAATATTAGAATGTACAATAAATTTGACATCACCATTTCAACTCAACTGTCATAACTGCAAAAGTTCTTTAAAATTCGATCCACAAAAGATCTATCCTTGACAGATTTGTTATCTTCACCAATATACAATAATAGGTATATTTTAACACTTTTGTTTATAATAAATAAATGTTTAACTTTTACAAATACATAATTAAATATAGACAATACAATTATCAATCAAAAGCAATCAAAACAGAGAATCGATATTAATAAAATACTTTTTTACTGGTAGAAAAGAATGCTTTTATTTTTGAATTTTTCTAATTTGATAATAATCATTATAATAATAGATTTTTCCAAAGATAAATTTAAATACTTTATCCAATATAAGCACAAAATTGGTAATCTTGACTGCTAAAATATGATATTTAAATGCATTTATTTGAAAGTAAGATATTAATGGGCTATAATAATTTTTTAGGTAAATATTTATCATTAATATGCTTTTAAATATTGCAATTTATAAAAATATTGATAAAAAATATGAAAAAATATTAAAAATACAAACGATGTGCTAATACTTTATTGATAAAATAATTGCTTCAGATTAATTTAGTATTCTTAAAATGTGGATCTTTAATAAAACACAGAATTTTTAAGACAATTATTCAAATATGGGTAACTGATAAACTTATGATTTCATATAAATCATTAATACATTATTATAAAATTTGAATCTCTTTACTAAAACACAAAAAGTTTTAGACTTGCATGTACATTAAAATAGACATCTGTAAAATACTTATTGAGCAAAAAATATTGAGCATTCTGTAATCAGGAAAAAAATCCAAACTATAATTTGTATTAATCGACAACTGGTTATGATCAAAAAGGTAATATATAAATAAATATCCAAAATATACAATATGAAAAAAATCAACCATACACATAACACTGGTAAAATGAATTTAATTATTACAATAGGTTTAGCAATAAAATATCAGTTAAATATTGATTAGATATCAAAGGTAAGTTTTTATAGTACAGAATACAAAATTTAAAAAAAAAATATTTACCTGAATATTATCTCTTTCTTTTCGCCAATAACAAACATGTGCAGAAGTAGGTCCTAAAGATCCACTAACTACATAATTTATACCTAGGCATTAACAAAATAAAATGAAAAACAATAAATACATTTGTTTGATAGTTAAGTATAATTTACCTATAATCATAAGTAAGGATTGGTGAAAAACATTTGAAGTTCAGTTGAAAAATTATTTAAATTATTTAATTTACTTACCTTTATACTTACCTTACCTTACTTTAAATATTAGTTTTTATAAGAGATATATTCTTAATTAAATAATTAAAGTGTGTTTGAATGTAAAAAATCTTAACAAATGTAAAGCCTTATTTAAAACTGAAAAATATCAATGAAATGTAAATGTAGCCATATTACAAATAGGCTACACAATTTTTAAATTAAAAAAGCTTAGTTATTGTTCTTTTTACAATAGCAGGGGTGTCTGTGGGACTGCAAAAAATCCCCGGAAACTTTTACGGACTTACTACCGATATTTTGGAGTTTCAAGAAAGGGGGAGAAATAGAAAATTACAATTATGAAGTATTGAATGACCTAATTATTGCATTTTCTGCTTTCAAAGCAAACAAAATTACCCAGATCAAAATAAATAATTAATTATTATTCCTACTTCCTTTTGAACAACGATCCCCAGAATTTCCGGGTATCAAAGTTCAAAATCCCCGGAGCACAAACACCCCTGCAATAGCCACAGTTCAAAGTTATAAAATAGAAATTTTTGGTTTGTTGCCACATTATAATTACAACATTTGTGAAATTATCTATCACTTAAAAAGTATCAAGCACTTGTAAAATTTAGCACAGTTAAAATATAAAAAATACCATAGTTATAATGCTAAATTTTATGGTATATATGACACTGTATTTCTTTTCTTAAAAACTATACTTTTAATTATGATATGATTTATGGACTTCTTACATCACTTATTAAGTGGAATTCAATAATTATAGTTTAAAACTAGCATGGTTATTATGAAACACCTTTAAAATGCAATACATATCATAAACTTAAGTAAAAAAAGTATGTATGTGTTTCTTACCAGTATATTTTCCAGATAAAGAAATTACAGCTATCTCACCACCAGGAACATTTGGACCATATTGGTATGCCATTTCAGCTCCCAAAGCTAATGAAGGCATGACATTTTGTAAATATTGAAAAACAGCCACACCTGATCCATTTAAAACATCTACATTGCCTAAAGTTACAGATGCAGTATAATCTGAACCTCTATAATCAGCAGTCATTTGTGTTGCTACAAATTTTGAATCTTGTATCTGGAAAAAAGTTCTTATTTTAAAATACTTCTAACAAAAGATATTCGAGTCCAAAATGATTAAATAATATAAAATAATGAAATTGTTTATAAAATAATTATGTTAAAATCAAGTAATTTCAATAAAAAATGTATTAAAAAGATTTAATTACTTAATTTTAAGGTATCTATACATCGTGATTTCTTAATACAATATATACTTATAAATTTTTATCTCAAACAAATGGGATAATTTATATTAAAAAAAAAACCTATTCAAAAAATTTAAATTAAAATACAATTAAGGGATTAAAATGCAGAAGAAGATATTTTGAACTTAATGAAATTTGATTTCTTATACATTAGATATCAGAACTCATTTCTGACAACAATCTGGTGACATTATTAGATTCTAAATTTCTTAAACATTTAAAAATATATATGTATTTCTCATTTCATAACATAATAGAAAATATTCATGAATTCTAAATTATATCATTTTTCCAATTTGACAAAATTAAGTAAATTTCTAAAATTGAATTTAGTTGATTAAAAAGTCATTTTAAATTGAAGAAATTGATTCTCCAGGTCTTAATTGTAAAATTTTTCTAAACAGAAATATATGAAAACATGTAATAGTTAATCATGTTTATTCTTCCTCATAACATTATAAATATTTTGTTTTCTGCAGTGAAATGCGGACATAACCATACATTGTACAGCCGATAAGTTGGAATTTTAAGATCACCAGTCACCTCAAGAATAGGTTCTAATAAACGACAACTGAAACTAATATATCAATATTTGTTAAAAGCTGACATTAAAAGGACAATGACAACAATTGCTGAGGGAAAACAGCAGAAATCATACATAACAGTTAAAAAATCATCAGACAACTTCAATTTTTAAGTTAAAGCTATTATATGTTTACATGTAAAAGTATACAACTGAAGACTAGGATTGTTTTCATTCCTAAAACTGGCAAGGACACCTATGACCAGGCCAAGTCTTACAGACCTATCAGTCTTTCTTCATTCTTTCTTAAAATTATGGAGAAAATCATTGATCAGCATATTAGAGATTACTTGGGTAGTAACAGTCCTTTGCATGCTCTTCAATTTGCCTATCAACCCGGCAAATCTACTGAAACTGCTTTACATCAGCTAGTTTCTAAGATTGAAACCACTCTGGATCAAAAAGAAATTGTCTTGGCAACTTTCCTCAACATCCAAGGTGCCTTTGATAACACTTCCTATCTATCCATCCTCAATGCACTTAGAGAGGCAGGGATTAATCAGACCCTGTGTACTTGGATTGAGGCCTTGATTTTGGATAGATGTATACAAATGAGCATCTTCGGTGAATCATTTGAAAAAAGACTACTAGAGGTTGTCCTCAAGGAGGTATTCTCTCACCATTACTTTGGAACCTAGTTGTAAATAGCCTTATAAAAAATCTAAATGATAGGGGCTACTAAACGCAAGGATATGCTGATAACATTGCCATCCTAATCCTTGGTAAAGATTTCGACATAACTTGTCATCTCATGCAGGATGCTCTAAGTTATGTAGGTCAATGGTGCATGGATAGGGACCTGATGGTTAATCCTTAGAAAACCTACCTTGTACCTTTTACACGCAAAAGGAAATGGAAGGGTTTTTTCATACCAAGACTTTTTGATGTTGAAATCAATGTGGCTTCAAAGGTGAAGTATCTGGGCATTTATTTAGACCAAAAACACACCTGGAATAAGCACATTGATGATAAAATTAACCAAGCAAAGAAAAGCATTATGATTTGCAGGCGAATGCTTAGTAAAAACTGGGGTCTACATCCAAAACTGATGTTTTGGATGTACACAGCTATTGTCAGGCCCATTTTCACATATGCCAGAATGATCTGGTGGTGTAAGGTGGAACAGAAGACTGTAACTGACAGACTAGGAGGTCTACAAAGACTGGCCTGTCTCTGCATCACAGGAGCAATGTCCACCGCACCAACCAGAGCATTGGAAATTATGTTGGATCTGACTCCCTTAGACATCTTCATCTGCAGCACTGCCAGAATGACTACATACAGAATGAAGTTACAAAACCAATGGTATGACCAGCATGTTGCCAAAGGGCACAGGGGTATTACCAGGAAAATTCAAGATCCTACTTTCTTGATGCCTTCGGACATCATGGAAAAGTCATACATGTTTGAAAGGACATTTGAAATAGTTTTTCCAACTAGAGATAAATTGGATAACATGTTCAAAACTAAAACAGGAGATCTAATCTGGTACACAGATGAATCACTGAAAAACAGCCTCTCAGGACTGGGAGTATGTGGCTTGTCACCAAGAAACAGTCTATCTGTAAGCCTTGGGCGATACGCGACAGTCTTCCAGGCAGAAGTTTTGGCCATTATCCACTGTCTGCGACTAAATAAGAGGAAGGGCTACCACGGTAAGCGGATTTTCATTTTTAGTGACAGTCAAACCGCTTCAAAAGCGCTCAGTTCTTTCGAAATCAAATCTAAAATGATTTTGGAATGTAAGAAACCTTCTTACAGAACTGGCAACTAGAAACAAGGTGATCCTTGTATAGGTGCCAGGGCACAAAGATATCGAAGGTAATGTAAGGGCTGATGAACTTCCTAAACAAGGATCATCTTTTGTTCCCATCGGTGCAGAACCTTTTGTGGGATCAATTTGAAGACCGCAAAAACCAATGTTCTTAGATGGGAAAAACGGAAGATGTATGAAGCTTGGCTCAACACTCCTGGTCAAACCCACGCTAAAAGTATGATCTGTGGATCATCAGCAAGGATTGCCTCTGAAATTCTAAGATGCTCTAGGCAGAAGATATGTTTAATCGTAGGTTTCATAACTGGGCACTACTATTTCAGGAAACACCTCCATAAAATGGGACTGTTTCAGCAAGACCCTATCTGCAGGAAATGTCATACGCAAGAGGAAACGGCCAAACATATCATTTATGAATAAGAGGCTCTTGCCCTCCCTAGATGAACTTCTTTAGGCATCATCCATACTAGAGTTACACCTAGACTCCATTAAAGGGTTATCAGACTTAATAAAGTGGGTGACCCCAGCAATTGGAACTAGGAAACATTGGGTTTGGAGTTAATAGTACAAAATGCTGATAAAAGCAGAGGTGCCCAATGACATACAAACCCAACTCTAAGAAGAAGAGGGGGATATCCTACTAGTTCCTTTTCTTCAATCCTGAACTTTTTTAAATTTCATACTTAACTTATATTTATGTAAATTTTCAAAATTCAAAAAGGATTTAAATTTTTTATGAATAAGAATTAATATATCATTGTTTATTTTTTGAATGGTAATTTGGTGAAAACTTTCATCAATTGCAACTGAAATCAATCAATAAGACAAATTTCACTAATGGCCACTTGAAAAGAAAAAATAATGATTAAATGCAGAAGTTTCTGTTTTGTTCTAAGAAATACAATATCCCTCCAAAAACATATTATTGGCTCCAATTGAAATAGTTTAATAGCTTTTCATATTTTAAATTGCACTGTAAACAGATGTAAAAGTGACAGCCAAAAATTATTTCAATTTCTTATGCTTTCCTTGCAGCTTGTACAATATCGTCTTCATTAAAAACAATATTCTCTTTCATTTAGTTGAAATTCATATATTTGACATTAAATGAGTGATTCTAAATTTAAGCTTATTTGATTACTAGATTAAATCATTTAATATTTCAAGGACAATCCTTTTTTGATTACTTAGGCTCCTAAAAAATTTAATTAGCTGGTTATCAGCTGGCCAAATTTTTCTAAGTGCTTTCTGACTTGCTCTTCTATATATCTTTTATTTTCATGGCATTATCACAACTTCTGCTAGCCAAAGTGAACAAAAAAAACTGTAGCTGGTTTAAGATTTTAAGAATATGGATTTAATTTTTTTAAAGTGTCCTTGGAAAACTAACAATGTATCATTGATTTAATTCTTGATGCTTGAATTACTCCTGGAATTTAAATTTCCTCCCAAGAAAATTAATTATTGCCAATTAATCCAAACTTGAAATGCCAGTACAGCACACAGCACTTAATGCACAAAACTTGTTTATAGAGGCAAAATTTATTTTGGCAATTTTATGATGCATCTCAATTTTGCGCAAAACTTGTTTTCAGTGCTAATAATCTTAAGTCATTAGTGTGTTTTGTAAGCATTTATTATTGAGGTTTAAGTATATGACAAGTGAAATTTTGATAGTTTATTAATTTGGAATATAAATTATTGAAACAAATTTATTTTAAAAGTTCATTTTAAATTTATAAAGTGATTTTGCAGGTGCTGTTATGACATTAGAATGCTGGAAATAGTAAAACTGCTTTTCAGATGAAGGCTTCATACACTTAACAGTTAATCATGGTTTGACTTTAAAAGATCTGAATACAGGTGCTCACACAACTCCTGTCATAGGCACCTGCTTGCAAATTAAAAAAATCTCTTTGATACTCTGTGAGTTACAGAGTAATCTGGAAGTATAACATTTCTGATAACATTGTAGGAGAATTTTTGGAGGCAATAAATTCTGTTTATTGTTTTAAAGGTGCCTATGATTTTGTAAGAAGTGATTAAGTGAGTACTTTTAATTCAAGTATTTGATTAATATTGCTTTTGTATGTAATATTTGTAAGTATATTAAGTTCTGTTTAGAAGTATTTTACATATCTGTATTTCAATTAACTGTTGTTAATAATTGTAATGCTTGTTAATTAGAAACTTGAATTTTCATAAAAATTACATTCATTTATGCTACTGACTGACTGTTCATAAAAATTACTCTTTTTTATGCTTAACTTTACAGGCCAGTTGTCTCGAAGGTAGATTGCGATTACACTGATCTTTTTTTAAAGGGTGCCACAGCTCAGTTAAAAGAGTAGTTTCATAAAAATGCATGTAATTTACATTATCAGCATTAGGAGAGCAGTATTATGGTGAACTATAAAGCATGCCCTTCAATCCTAGAGTAATGCATGTTGATGCAAATAATAAATGTGGTAAATTCCAAAAGCTCACCTTAGTTCTGAAAACATACAGAATTATATATTATGGCAGAAAAGACCTCATTTTTTAACATGTTAAAATTTTATGCAAAATATTGTTTGAATGTCTTTAGAATTTGAGAGTAAATTGTTGTAAGGTTTATAATTTGGTTTTAAAGTAAGTTTCCTTCAGTTTTAATTTTCTGCTATAAATAGTAATAAACTATGAATGTTCAACAAATTCTATTTTTAAGAGCACACATATCTTGGAACTATTATTAAATCAACAAAAAAGTTACTTTTATAATTAACACATATATTATTAGTTAGAATATTTTTAACATTAAAAAAATTATTAGACAAATAAGTAAATATCAAATTTTTAAAAAAAAATTTGTTAAAATATTATCAGACAATTACCTGTGCAGCAAACTTTCCTCTTATATTTTTATACTGATGAAAGATATTAGCATTTACATTACCACTAGGATCCATATCTCCCAACAAAATAGGATATGCCTGAAAACAAAATAAGTGTTAATATATTTTTCATAGGTAAAAACAAATTTGATACAATCACCGAAATTAAAATTCACAAATTCCAAAAAACTATTCAAATTTTATTTTTTGTAATTAATTTCAAAAAGTTTAGCCTCTTGTATGAAGTTTATATTATGGTATTCTTAACCTTTTCAGGACGGGCGCCTTTGTTTAAGATGCGCGTGCAGGACGAAGCTGATGTGAAAGGATTGATCTTACAGGACAGGGGTTTTTTCCGCTAGGCCTAACTTTAGAAAAAATTCGTAAATAATAAGGTTAAAGTCCTATCGCCGTGATTTTTGGTAGCATTTTAGATTATCACATAATCTATCTTATAACTTAAAACTAGACTTTAATAATGTTTTTCCTTCAATATATATGAAAATATATACATAAAAAAGTTGCTTACTCTGAGAAATAATTTTCGACAGTGCAATTCTAGTTTTTCCAAAATTTTAATTGACAAAACACTTCAACATATTTGCAAATTAATAAAAACTATACAAGGGCTATTTACAAGAAAAAATAACAAAATTTAAAATGAAGACTGAATATGGAAAATCTCAAATCACGGAGAAACGCAAAGTCCGACATTGCATGATTTGCAAGTATAAAATGTTTGTTGTGTTTTCTTTTCTTTCATCATGGTTTGTGAGCAAACAATGCACTTTCTGCAACTTTTTTCTCACTTTTTGTTCAAATTAAGGGTAGGAAAATGCCTACCCGATAATCTTCGCCATAATAATCTGGAGTCGAGAATTTTCAAAATAACAAGAAAAGTGAGCAAATAAAACCGAAAGCAGTAAACACTGTAACGAAACTGACGCTAAAACCCTAAAAGACTTCCAATAGTAGCGTAAACAAAATAAAAAAAGTGTTCGGAGAGCTATCAGAAGCGAGAATCCTTAAATCACATGGATAGTTTTGAAGAGCCGAGCTGTGTTTGTTTACATTGATATTTCCTCTCTCCCCACCCACAGCTGATAATCAAAATACCAAAAAAAGCAAGAATACGAAAAAAATGAAGGTCAGAACACTAAAACTACGTTCAGTTTAAATGTAATGGACAAATAGTGCCATCTAGTGATTACTAAAACTTGTTCCAGCTTAAAATGCATATATGCACCGCCCTGCCCTCACTTTCGTCCGTATGAAATGCATATATGCACCGCCCGTCGCGAAGAGGTTAAAAAAATAATAAAATATCAGTTTAACAATTATCGAATTAAAATTTTATAAGTAGTAAAAATATTTTTTTAACTCTTTTTCTGGAATATTAATTTCATTTTTCCCCCCAGAACCAATAAGACACAAATGACAATTTTCTTTTTCTTTTGAAATTACTTTATATGATAATTAACAATCACTTAAATTATTAAATGCTTTGTGGTGATATAAAAAAACTTTTTTTGCCAAAATAAAATTTTTTTTATTCATTAGTTTAAAATATGTAAATAAATATATTAATTTCAAAAATAAATGATAACAAATTTGACTAACTTTTATTGAATGATTACATTAACACTTTAATAAAGCTACTTAATAACAATAATATGCCATTTTTTAATGAAGTTGAAATATATTTTTAAAAAATATTTTAAATGGTTAAAAATTTCGAAATAAATTAATTTTTTAATTAACAGGAAAATGGTTTTCAAAAAATACAATATTTATACTATTTAGGTAGAAAAATAAAAACAATTATTCTACAGTTTAAAATTTTTTACCTTTACCTCAAATGTACATTCTATTTAAATTAAAATATTTTGACAACATAAAGCACTACATTAAAATGAATTCCATGGATAGAAGGTTACATATGCATTACAGGAAAATGTAATTAGAAGGCCTTCAATACACACTAGAACTTTCATTTGCAATTTTTTTAATATTCGCAAGATGGCAACCTATGGTTATTGTACTGAAACAAAGTGTAGTTTTATGATTTTTTTTTTTATTATACACTGCCTTTTCCTGTATTTTATTCAAAAAGTGGAGAGGTGGGAAATTGTTATGTTAAAAGCTCAGTTCCTATTTCATATGATTAATCTATTCTCATTTAAAATAATTTTCTAAACACTTATTTTTATTTAATTTTTGCTATCATACATGCTCTTTTAAAAATTTTCTTGTCTGTTTTGTTACAACTTAAGTTATTTTCAAATTGTTGTATAATGTACCTTCTTTCTTATTTATAAAAGCATTAATACCATATTATTATGAGAAAGAATTATTTATCAGAAGATGAATATATTCATGTAATAAATGAATAAGTTATTTATACGGATTTTTTATACGGTAATTTGTAAGATTTTTTTCCTGGAACAGGAAAGTGGTTTTCCTAGTAATTCCTCTGATACACAAATACAATGTAACAAAAAAAGTTCATGTTTTTTTTCTTAAGATTTGACATGTGCTCAAATATTTAACATTTTTCATTAGTTTGATAAAAGTTAATGTGCATATCATTTAAAGAATCAAAATAATTTAAATAGTACTTTTAAAAATATAAAAATCAAAGTAAAAATTGCATTATGAATATTTTAAAATAGAAAAAATGCATTAAATAAGTTTAAACATAAATGATAGCTTATGAGGTCATCTAAAATGATAGCAATAATTATGATGCTAGGATTTAAAAAGTTTTGTGATTTTTTTCTTATGTTTAATTTCCATTACATCCATTAGAATACAAGTTATTAACAGATAGATACATGAAAGGATTAAAATATAGTTGTGCAGATAACAATGTCATTGATAAGAAAAATAAATTACACAGCATAACTAGTGGCTTTATAAAAATGTTAAAAGGCTATATTAAATATTCCACAATAAAACAAATTATTTACATTTGCACAAGATGTATGTTATATTTGCAATATTAAGTTACTTAGTATAGCAAATTAAACATATTATATATCTTGTGCCAAAATAATTATTTTTGTTTGATACTTAAAGTGTTAAACATAAAATTAGTATTAAAAGAAAATAATAATTTCAAAATGCAAACAGGAACTGTAGCTATTGCCAAAAGGTTCTTTTTGTTTGGATTAAGTATGATCAATCACAAAATATTTTTAACATTTTTTTTTTTTATTTTCAAAAAGAAATCTTACAAAATTTCTACAGAATTTGAATTTTAAAATAAAAAGCAAAATTTGGTTACAATAATTAAATTCATAATTATTGTTAGATTAAATATTCAAAAATGACAGTTATTTTAAAATATATATACAGTAAGACCCCGCTTAACGCTGTTTCGTTTAGCACTCTTTTATTTCAACCCGGGATTCCACGAAATCGCTCGCAGCATACGAGGATTCCCCAAAATATTATGCAGCGATAGGTTTCAAATACATATCCGAAAGAGTGTACTTGTGTTTCTTGTTTGGTGCGGTATTGCACAGACATATTTTTATTATTGGAAACATTTGTTGACATTATTGTAAGTATGTATTAATTTACATATTTAATACGATATTACAGTGTCAAATATTTTGATCTTTAGTTTTTACTATGGGTAATAATGAAAAAGATAAGAAAGCAACCAGAAAAAGCATTTCACTCAAAACTAAAATGGAAGTGATTAGAAGATTAGATTCTGGTTAACGTCAAACTCTAATTAGTGCTTCATTGAATTTGCCAACTTCAACAATAAGGACCATCATGAAGAATAAAGAAAAAATACTGTCATCGGCAACTACAACTACGTCAAGCTCTGCAACTAGATTTACCCGTTCTAGAAATAATATCATAGAGGAAATGGAAAATCGACTGTCTATATGGATTGACGACGAAATTGACCGCAATATGCCATTAAGCCACTCTATCATAATGGAAAAAGCTAGAAGAATTTTTAATTACATTCAGGCTGAGACAATTGACACAAGTGAAACTTTCGTTGCTAGTCGAGGATGATTTAATAGATTTAAATATCGAAATAACCTTCACAACATAAAGATTACAGGAGAAGTAGCAAGTGGTGATAGAAAAGCGGGAGCTGAATTTCCAGCAATATTAAAAAAAATAATCGAAGAAGGAAACTATCCTCCAGAATTGGTTTTTAATGTTGATGAAACAGGCTTGTTTTGGAAAAGAATGCCGAAACGAACATTTCTATCCCGTGAAGAGAAACGGGCACCAGGATTTAAAGCTGCAAAAGATCGCTTAACCCTTCTACTAGGTGTTAACGCAAGCGGAGATTTTAAATTAAAACCATTACTAATTTACCATTCCAAAAACCCAAGAGCGATGAAAGGCATATCTAAATCAACTTTACCTGTAATTTTGGAGTCTAATAAAAAATCATGGATAACTGCGAAAATTTTCCAGGATTGGTTCACTGAACATTTCTGCCCGTCTGTTAAACGTTATTGCGAAATTAAAAAACTTGAACAAAAAGCACTTTTGTTAATTGATAATGCTCCAAGCCACCCAACAAATTTATCAGACATAACAACATGCATTCCAGTCGAAGTGGTTTTCTTGCCGCCTAACACAACTGCCTTAATTCAACCAATGGACCAAGGCGTTATATCAAATTTTAAGGCTTATTATTTGAGGCGAACCTTTAAGCAAATGTTTGAAAAAACAGACGGAGAAGAGAACCAGTCCATAAGAGAATTTTGGAGAAACTACTACATCGTGGATGCTATAGAAAACATAGGCCTTTCTTGGAATTAGGTAATAGAAAGATCTTTGAAAGGAGTATGGAAGAATATTTGGCCGGATTTAAGTAAGAGCGATGACGTTGGACACTGTGGATGAAATAGTGGAAGAGATAGTGAAATTAACGAAGCAAACCGGTTTTGAAGGGGTAAATGTGGAAGATGTCGAAGAAATAATTCAAGAAGCAGCAGCTAGTCTTTCTAATGATCAGCTCAAGGAATTAACTGAACAAGGAGAAAACAAAAATGTTGACAGCAGTGATTCAGAAGAAGAGCAAAAAGAAGTTTGCCTACCATAACTGAAATAATGGATCAACTCATTGAAAATGATCCGAATTTTGATAGGAGCTCAAAAGTAAGGCGTGGTGTTAAAGATGCTCTATCGTTTATGAAGAACTTTTAAGAGAACAACGCAAAAGAAAAAGGCAAACAACATTAGATGTTTTTGTCACAAAAAGGCAGAACACTGAAAACGCGGAAGGCTAACTAAATATGACTGACTTAGAATTTTATTTGTTTTTTTTTTAAGAATATTCGTTTTGTTATTTATATTTTGTTTTTATTTTTGCAAGAAATAATAATCTGGTATTAATTTGGGCTTTAAGAAATAAATGTTTGGTTTTATTTTTATTAAAAAAACATACTTTTTAAATTTAATACCTAACCAATTTCCTAGCCATCTTCCCCTAACCCCAATATTTACATGTAAAGATAGCCTCGTTTTGCGCTGTTTCGCATTACGCTCTACTTTGATGGAACGTATCCCCGCGTTAAGCGGGGTCTTACTGTATATACATGTATATATACTGTGAAAAACCTAAATATTTGTATGAATGTTTCATATTTCTACTTAATTTCTTATTTTAATATATTATCATTGAAGTTGTAAAATTATAGAATAATCAATGTTTATTCTTTAAAAATAACAATTTTCAGAACTGAGAAATCTAAAAACTGAGAGCTTAGCAACATAAGTTAGCATTCTCAAAATTTCAATAGGAGCTAAGTTATCATAAGTTTAATATCGGAATTTCCTGAAAGCATTCAGGGACTATACCAAGAAGGTAAAAATACCAGTTTCAAACAAGCAGTGAAGCAAAAAGATAGGTAGTTCAGTTTTTAATTTTTGTATTATAGAAGCTATCAAATTATTTTTGTTTACATAAAAGCTTTTAGCTATAGCTAAAGTAATTATAATCATTGTGATGGAAAGAACTGTGAATAAGATATTTTTTTAGAAGAAAATAATCTTTATTTCCGAATTATATCTCATTTGCCATAAAGTTCTAGCAAACTAATTTATTTTTAATGCACTTATAATTTTAACTTTTTAAAATTTTGCTAATATAACTCTAATTGAAAAAATTAAAATATCACTATATAAATAAATACACAAAAAATTTAGCGTGGTTGACATTCTACACACTTTTTGCACAGGTTGACTATTGGACCAGGACCTAAAGTTTAAAGTCATGTAGAGTCAATAATACATTAAGTACAACAATGTATAACATACAATATAATTACAGATATTCAGATGTTAATTATTTTATAGAATATGAAAACGTTAATTGAACTAGGTTGCACACAATTTAAACTTAACAATCTAATTATTTTACAATAAAAAAATGACACCTGATATAAACAGTTTATTTGAAAACTGATTTTTAAGTAAAAAAAGCATTAGTTGATTTCTAACCTCTATTGGACTAATTTGATTGGTACCAACATATGTTGCACCAAATCTGTAACCAGGTGGTGATAAGGTAGTCATATTTAATGTGTGACTAATCTGGAAATGATTACTCAGTGGTTTTGTCACCATTAATTTTGATCCATCAAAAGTATTGGGGAAAACTTCTGCAATACAAAAAATAAATACTTAAGTAAATTAATTAATCTTAAAAACAATTTTTATGTTTGATTAAATAAACATTGGCAAAAGAATTTCTAAAGTTTAGTAAATGGTTAGAAATATAGTACAATATTGTAGAAAATAGTAATGCTCATGATACATAAAAAATAAACTTATCAAATTCCTGTTAACTGAATTAATTTTTATCAGCAACTATTTTATCTCAGATTGTCAGGCTTTGGATAAAATACTTGATTAAAAGAATCTTAATTGTCTTAAAAATATCAAATAACAATGACATTTAATTTATAATAGTACATTTATTATAATATGCTCATCAAACACTTAATTCAAAAGTAATCAAATCTTAAGTTTACTATGATATTTATAACATTTAATAAAATATCGTATAATTATTTCTGAAGTACCATATTTTCCTATTTATAATCTTCATAGGAGTATTATCCGTAAGACCTTTTCTTCGAGTAAAATAAAATAAAAAATTGAATAATCTACAGCAATTTGCATGCTGAACAATTGAAAATATATACTGCTAGTAATGTGGAACAAATAAAAAATGATAAAAAAATATAGTTAAACATGATCAAAAGTTAAATGATTAAAAATATAATTAAACATTGTAGGATTAAAAATATAATAAAATTATGAAAAAAATCTACTAGGACCATCCTCATAATGTGCAATAAGCTGAAAATAAAGCTTGATCATAAAAAGTGATAATCATGGCTTAGGCACATGAAGGGATCACTGATAACCAAGTGGGTTTAATTCTAGTATCCATAACATATGGATTTGGCAACATTAAGATTTGGATTATATGTTTATGCAATGTCATTTTCAGATTCACAATTTTTTCATCGTGAAACGCTCAAATATGCTGATGGTTTTGAATTACATAAATTTTTCTGTTGGCAACATTTTTGAAATCCAGGCTAGGATTAGGAAATACTTACTAAGGCAATTTCTTCTCAGCAATAAACCAAGAAAAAATGGATTATGATTGCTATTCTTTTGCTCCAGTACAATTATGAGGAGACATCCCAATTTAGAAACTTCATCGACTTAAAATTTTTATTTAAGATAACAGAAAAACCTAATTCACCCTTGATTATATATAAGCCAGGATATTATGCATGATATATGCATGCATTATTAGCCAGGATATATGCATGATATATTTCATTATAAACATATGCAACCCAGAGTGTTATGCCGGTGGTAGCTTAGCTACTGGCAGGGTCTTCCTCTGCCGGACAGATCTTTGTTGGGTAGGAGCCAGACCGAAAAAGATACCTAGGAGAAGGAACACTCTGATCAGAACCTCAGCATCAGTTCTCCATATTGGTTGAATAGTTGATCTGCAGACCGCAGGCGTAGAAGCAAAGTCAGACTTCAACCCTAAAGTGCTCCAGGTACTTTGTACTAAACGAAGCTGCTCTTTTTTCCCTTGGCTTTGAATAGTTCGCTTGTATCTTCAGGAGCCCGGTTTGGCTGTGTTGAAGATAAAGGGGGACGACCTCATGGATCTGATCTAATTTCAGATCAGAGATATTAGAAAGAAGATTAACTTATTGTATCCTATTTTGCTCTTTATAATAACAATCAAGTTTCAAAATGGATTATATTAATCAAAAATGGTGGTAATTACATAATTTTTTACGAATTTTCAACATGACCTTTAAAACTCCTAATAAATTTAAATAAACTTCAAGAAGTTTTACAGGGAATTAATTACCTTTGCACTTTTTATGGAGTTCTTCCAGAGTTCCTGGATTTTTATCAGAAACATTTTGAGGAGACCCTTTAACTTCACTGGACTGACCCGGTATATTTGGATCTGGTGCAGGTATAGGTTCTGCTAAAGGAGGTGGTGCAAAACCAGAAGCTAAGACATTTCCCATTTTATATGTTGTAATAAGAAACCGAAGATCTTGAAAAGTGAATAGATAAAAATTTAACAAAAACTTTGGAGACGGCAATTAATATGCACCGAATGATCTACCTTGCATAACAATATTTTCCTAACATGCCTGTGTCCTCTAGATAGTTGAAGTAAAAGTGTGTTACTTTGCAAAGTTAATTATCTCAAATAATTTAAATCAGAATAAATTTAATTTCATTTGTAAAATATATAAAAATAAATTTTGACGAAAAATATTTTAATCTTTAGCAAAAATTTTATGAAATGATAATACTTCATACAATTTATTTATGAATAAATAATATAATAAGCTATACAAAAATTGTTTAATTTTTACATATTTTCAATTAAATAATTTCAGTTTGCTTTTAAAATTTTATTTTAGTTTCGTTTCATTTTCATAAAAAAAATTTCCTCAAATAAATATTTATAGATGCACAATTCAAAAATGGCCGCACTTTCCATCGTTGAATGTCACTATTGGTTACGTACGTTTAAATTTGTGGGTTTGGTCGCATGGATTTGAATTTTAATTGCAATTAAACTATTAATTGCTGTATTTATCAGCCTGAACTTCTGTGATAAGTTAATTTTTCTTGCAAAAAAATTAAGTTATTTATTGCAACTGAATGCAGATTAAGACTGCAATCTTAGGCTTAAGTCACTTTGCTTAACATAACATTATGTATACATGATGTACTTAAAATGTTTTTCTCTAACATTTAGTAATTAAATCAATTTTATTCTTGATTTGAGAGTGAGATATCTAGCATTTTATTTTATGCAACGGGTGCGTATATGAATATATTATTTCTTTATTTTAAGTAGATATTTAGTTAATTTTTCTTCATATTTCTATTATCATTATTTGTGTTTATAAATAATGTCATCTCAAACAATTGTGACAGTGTTTTTATTGTTTATTTGTGTATGTAAAAAAACAGTTATTTATTTTGCATTATATAAACAGTAAATATTTGTATTTACAATATGGACAATTATTTGTTCTTCTTTTATTCAGAAGATCAATTAAGATTATAATTCTGAAATAACATTCGCTACATATCCTTCCTTCAGTGAATTAAAATTATACTTTGTATTTATTTTACCTCAAATGGGTATAATGATTCTGCTTGTTACAGTTAATATCACTGCTTTTGCGTGACTTACTTAATCAACAACGAAGTCTACTTTTCAGGAATATATTTAGTTAGATAATATAACTTGTAGATTTTGGTGTGAAGAGCTTAGTAAATTGAAAAGTTATGGATTGTGTGAACTTTCATTTAGAAAACTGCTTCAATTTATTGGCTGAGAGACTGTAAGAGACTTGTATTTAAATTATCCTTTGCTTAACAAGCATTAATTTTTTTAATGTTGTACATACTATAAAACATTTTACGGCACAGGTACCGTATAATCCACGATTCCAAATTCTGAATTTTTTTGACGATAAAGAAATGTTACCAAAATGACACATTGTGATGTACAGCGATGACGTAAATATTAGGGTTGCTTAATTCTTATAGGTCTCCTTATCTAATATTTTGTAAGTGATTCCATCACATATAGATCAAAATCTACACAATAATTTTTTAAATTGCTCATATACATATTATGCTGATCCTTTTCTTCCTTATATTTGCTTTTTTCTAATGCAAATCATCACTTAGTGAATAATTTGTAGCTTTTTTTAACAATTATTTCCTTTTATAAGATGTAAACCAAATTAAGAAGGTATCCCTTTTTTCTGTATTAGTAGAAGATTACTGCATATAATCCAGGATGTCAAATTCTGAATATTTTTGGAGATGAAGAAATGTTGCAATGATGATGTATTGTCACGTGCGTGATGTTGTAAATACTTGGGTTGCCAAAATAGAAGTTTCTGCATAATTTCTATAGGTCTCCATGTTTATGAAGTAATAAAAACGAGGTTTCATTTTATTTAAATTCCATTTTCAATGTACTGAGCAATGGCGCACACCTTAAAAAAACATTAGTGTAGCAATACCTACTACAGTGCCAACTGGGTAATGAAGCTAAATTTCAAACGTTAACACAAATTTCATTTTATATTTAAATTCGATTTTTAATATACCGAGCAATGGCACCCTCCTTAAAGAAATTTCAGTACGCTGCACATTCTAACACTAACATGCAATACACACACCTTAACCATTCATTTACTTATGGAAACATTCATTTTTATAAAAGCTTTAGTTTCTAAATATGAATAAATTTTAATGAAAAACAAAGTAACTCACTCAATCTTCGTCGCTCTCCGAATCGTTACTTTTCGGCGAATATACCGTTTTTATCGCATCTAAAAAATCGTTTATTATATTTTCCCGATAATTCTTTCTCTATACGTACTCCGCGAAAACGTAAAATCAATATAACCTCATCCATACTTATTAATTTTCGTAAGCAACACACAAACTTCAAAAATCGAATATCAAAACTCAATGCTTCACGATTATTCTGTAATATTTTCAAGGGTTACATACAAAACGCGCATGTCACGCGATCAACGTTACCTCAATTCAAAAATAACTGTTAAATCTAAACCAATCAGAATCATGAATGGATTTCAGAATAACGTTTAAGGTTACCATAAATAGAACAACATCGCCCAGCTTGGCAATAATTCAAGGGTCACCCTCAAGTATAGTCTAACCGCAAAACTTTATTTAAAATACAACAAACTTTAATTTATTTACTTCAATGAATTTGTAGTTGATAACTGATTTATCACATGATTATTTAGTATAGTGCTTAGAGAAAAGCTGTGCCTTGATTTTGGAAATCCCGTCTTCGTATTATTTCTTTGAGAAAATAATTTACATTAGATATTTTACACTGCATATCAAACAAGAATTAAGTAAATCTCTTCTGATCATTCAATTAAAACTGGAAAATATATAGTTTTATCTTGTTATGAACTGCAATGGAAACAGCTTACATGATTCATGTTTTTATGATAGAAAATATGAAATTAAGCAAAAATCAAAGGGATTGAAACAAATTTTACTTTTTGTTTAAATACAGAAACACCAAGCTCTAACACATTATAAAAATTGACATTGTCTTAAAACTATATTTTGGTTCAGGAAATGAATTCTCACATATAGCTAAAAGTAGATTATAAGATTATTTGTAAATTCCTTTAATTATAAAGTTATTAATTATTGTAGTTTGAACTGTTTAATTTGTGTACTTACTGTATTTCTGATGGGAACAAACTAGGAAGAAAGGAAATCACTTCTTATCGCTAAAGTATACTTGTGAGTAAAATATACTTAAGAGTGTCCCTTGGTGAAAATTAGCAATTTTTTTCACCAAGGTTGTTTGAAGTAGCAAAGTGACATTGAAAACATGATAGTGCAACCAGAAATAAACCAACATCACTTTCAATATGGCATCAAATTGCCTGGAAACTGAGGGATGCCTATAAGTATATGCTACTCAATATTTACCCTTCAACAACAATTTGGCAGAAAATCGATTATGGATTTCTTATATCAGCAAAAATGTTAAATCCAAATTTTCCTATATTTATATTTAGCATAAGTTTATAATAGTTAGTCATACTAAATTATTAATTTAAAAAGAATAAAGAAAAGCATTATAAGGCTATAATCATGAAGGCATTTATTCATTAAAATTACAAATTTTAAAAATTATTGAACAAGTGCCATTGAATGACACTCAAGATGCATCAAACAATTTAACATGCATTTTATTTAGTACAGCTTTTTTCATTTATATGAAATATGATAGTATAAAATATGAATTTACATATGAATTTACTAGAGAGGAAAATTTTGGGTTGTACATTATTTCTTAAAAAAATATTTTATGGTAAATTAAAGATGCCTTTTATAATTTTTTGGGTTGTCATTTGGTTATATAAAGTGGTTGGTTTCATAGAGGTTTAAAGATTTCATTGTTTGAAAATTTATGGATAAAATAAATATATCTCAAGTTAATTTAATTTTACAAATGATATAAAAAATCTCAATAAAATTTTGCATTGATAATTATATTTGAAAGGAAATTCCTTTTTTGTTTTTATTGAAAACATAATTTTTAATGTAGTAAACTAAAAAACCTAGCCACAGATTTCTTAAATTTAATTGGTAAATTATAGTTGAATAAATATGACACAAATAGAAAATAAAAGTTATATTTAAAAAAGTAAATTTATATCTAATATATAAAATTCTCGTGTCACAGTTTTCGTTGCCATACTCCTCCGAAACGGCTTGACCGATTTTGATGAAATTTTTGTGCTTATCCGGTATCTATGAGAATCGGCCAACATCTATTTTTCATCCCCCTAAATGTTAGGGGTAGTACAACCCTAAATTTTTTATTTATTTTTTTTGGTTAGTTCTGTAAGTTCCTAATAGATGGCGGTTTAGCATCTAAGTTGCACAGGTATTCGGCAGATGGCGACGTGTTTATTTTTCTAGATTATACCATCTTCGAGAAAATTATCATGCGCGCGCAAGCGCGTGGTTAAATATAGAATTTACATATATTTTCATGATGTATAATGATACTATAACAATTTTTCGTGAATCATTTTCATAATTATACTTTGTATTGTGTTATTATTGTGCAGTATTCAGTTTGAATATTTTTAATATTATAAATAGTAAAATAAAATTTTATTTATTACTGTTTTTCTCTACTAATTTTCATACCACCTCGAAAATATGTAAGTATTTCTTGATAGCCTTTTATTATTTTTTATTTTTATTTTATAATTTGATAATTATTAATTTATTCAGTAGAACATTTTGATCTAATTTATTTATTCAAATGATAAATTCTTTTAATTTTTTTTATTTCAGTATAATGCCGCGGAAAAATTTTTAGTTTTAATATAATTTAAAATTAAAATAATAATAGTTCGATGTCAATGTTATCTACCTCATTTATAACAATTTATTTTTAGATGTCTTTAATTTATATAGTATATTTTATAAGTAAGTCACTGATTACAAACTATAATTTAATATAAGATGAATAAAATGTAAATTCAGAAAGTATATGTTGATTTATGCTTAATTTCAAAATTTCGATACTTTACCTATTACTATTAAATTTTGGTGAAACGTTTTATTTTTAATCTCCTATGAATGAACCTATTCTAAATTTTTTTAGAAAATATTAATTTGATTGAACCCAAGAATTAGTAAAAAATTGATTCAATGTATTTTAAAAACTCAGCCACTGCAACGCGTGGCTGGGTCAGCTTGTTTATTTATAGAAATAAAGTATTTTGTGTAAGTATAAGAAAAATTCATTGCAAATGGTTGTTTTATTTTAAATTAGTTTCTTTCACAAACATTGGGTTTTAAAATTGGTGATATAAACTAGTATTTAAATGCATGCACAAAATAAAATAATAATAAATTAATCAAATGAAATATGTATAAATGTTTTGTCTTTCTTCCTATTTCAGTTAAGTATTCTCTTTATTAATGATGTTAATTTCTATTCTAATTACATAGGTAAATAAACATTTGTACTTTTGTATTTTAAAAACAATTTTTGTTTAATTATTCTTGTACAAACAATAAGAGGATTGATCATTCTCTTGTGGAAAGATATTTTATAGTTCCATTCAAATAAAATTTTGTCCCTATCTATGTCATAGATCTTCGGTAGATAATTTAATTCGCTTAAAAATTCAAGTAATGGTGTATAAATATTTTAAAACTAATAATGTAGAATTAAATCAGCAAATTTTATGTTATAATAACAATAAAGTTGTGGTTGATATTGAATCTATAACATTTTATATATTTAATTACATTATCATGTAAGTGTGATATTTAATTAAAATGCTGCAATTTCTTTCATATTAATGATAATTTATTGCATAATGTCAGTAGCAATTTATTATTTTGTAATATATCATTTTCATAAAAAAAATACCCATTTTTTGTGTCAATTTTTTTTTTTTTTTTTTTTTTGCTGTCAAATGCAAATTTATCGTAATTTTAATGCCAAAAATAGAATAAAATTGTGAATTCATTCTTTTTTATAATGACAATGTTCTTTTTTCATATTAGAAATATTAAGGATTATTTATTTCTCAAAAAAATAAATTTCACTGATTTACTTATAAAACTCAAAATTTATAGAAAATTAAGTATACAAGAGTATTAGACAATAGAATTGTCTATACAAATACATTAGTTGAGTGTACATCTTTAATATTCATGGAAAGGCTTGAAAATGTCACAGCTGCTAAAATGAATTCTTTCACCCCATTTGTCATTAGAAATTTAAATGGTACATCAATGGATATTTGTGATTGAGGTAGAATAACTATATTAATAGGTGCTGAATAATCCTTAGTATAGTATATTAGGGATATATTAATTAATTAACTTTATTTTAAACTTAATTTTTTAATGATTATTTGTAATTATAATAATTTGTTATTGATTAATGCTTTATTTAAAATGAAAACTAAATGTAAAGTTATTCAAAAAAGAAAATAATAATCATTGTATTATCTATGTGATATCTATATTAACATGCATATGTGAAGTGTTAATTTGATAGAAAATTAAATTACCATAAAAATATGTTTATTTATTAATAATTTTTTGTGACTGTATTTAAAATTTTACAGTAGTAGAAAATATTTCTGACTAAAATCATATCAAAAATTATTCTTAGTTGGCAACAATAGTTATTCTATTTAAAAGACATCTTTCTTTAAAAAAATGTGGTAAATATTGTAAATCAATTCATTTTGCAGTTTAACTATGTTTTAACTTTATGCTAACTACATAAGATATTTAAAGATATTTTTAGAAACATTTTATATAAGTTAATTGAATTTGTTATTAAATAATTTTGCCCAGTAGGAGATATTTTTACCCAGTTAGTTATATCTTGTTTTGTTGTATATGTGTGTATTAGTATATGTTATTATAATGAAATATTTTATTTTGGTTAAAAGAAAATCTAAAATATGGCAAATCTTAAGTTATCCCTTTATTTGCTAGAGATCATTCAAACTTCTTCAAATCATAGTTTTTTACTCATTACAAAATTATGTTAAGATGTATTTTTAATTATAAAAAATTTTTCAGAACTTATTTTAATGGCATTAAGATGACTGTAGAACAATCTCCTTTGGAGGCGTTTCCCTAATCAGGTATGCTTATTTACTGATATGAAATAAAAGTTATTTAAGGAAACAAAATTTTCATTGGAATAAAATATTTATTTTTAATTTTCTTTTTCTATTGCTATATATCATTTATGAAAAGAAAAGTTTTTTTTTTTTTTTTTTTTTTTTTTTTTTTTACCTTTTACATCAGTTTAATCAGTAGTTATCCTCTGTATTTTCAATATAATATGCTTATGGCTCAGGATAAATTCTGTATTAGATTAAATTTTAAGGAAGTATGTTTTTTGCCAAATGTATTTGTTAATTGTTTGTTCTTGAATTATTCATATTCTTACAGTGCATGTATAATTAAAATATTTTTCTGCTAGAAGCAGCAGTCACAACCGCCTCTGCTGAATACAGAAAAAGATGCATTATCATCTACTGCTGGAGTTATAGATCTTACAAATGATGGTTCAGACAAAGAGGATGACCTTAAAAGGCTATAGCTCTTTCTTTGAAAGAGCATGAAAAAGTCTTTGGGGGTCAGGTCTCCATGGAAGATCAAGATATAAGCAGGTTTAATAAATGTTCCTAATTTAGTGTTCATTGATTTAAAACTTTTACAACAGTTATTTAATACATAGTTATGTTAAAGCAACTTTTTTCTTCGGTAGTATAACAAATATATAATATTAAAACCTTTTCTTCTTTTTTAACTTTGATTTTAAACAATTTTATAATCTTATTCATATTTTCCTTTTAACATTTGCTGCCAGTAAAATTTATATACCCATCCTTGGAAGCGAATATATATTGTCCACTATTTTTTAAGGTACACATAAAAAAATTGTTACTTAAAATATATAAATCTCGTTCTTGAAATATAAAATAATATCCCACTAACATGCATCAAAAACCTCTTCATTCAACCTATAAAGCCTTGCTAAAAATAAATAGTATAACTCATCATAGTCGATCTTCATCCTAGAGCATCACCAGCATACCAGCATTTTACTGTATAAGTGTTATTTTAGTACAGTAAAAGTAATTACTTTTTAATCCTGTTGTATCTATATTAAATATTACATTTCTCTTATTAGGGCTTGTTTACTTTTATTTATTAAAGAAGCAAATATTTTTAATGCAAGATTAGGCTTTTCTAATTGTGTAAAGGCTTTGATACATATTGTTTAGTTAATGGTGTAGGGAAAAAGTCAATTGTTTATGTGCATCAGAACTTCTAGTAATATCACCCTTAAAATAATAATACTTTCTTAAAAATTATAATAATATAAAAGGGACTAAAAATTTTCTTCTAACGTGAATTTCATTAGAGAAATTTAAGTTAAAAATAAATATTTTTATTGCAATAAAATTTTTAAACAATGTTTAATATGATGCTATCAGTGATCACATTTAAGATTGATTAAAGTTGAAGGTATTAATAATTTTGCTAATTAAAAGCATGTGTTTTTTTAATTTACATTAACAAAATAATCTAATTTAACAATCGAATGTAACACAAAACAGATGCTTCAGTTTTTCTATTTTATTAGTTTGTGAGAGATTTAACAATCAAAAGTTGAATTCCCATGAATATGTTTTGATTTATATTCTTAAGATTTTTTACTTTTCTATGTAATCGGCTTGATTTAACTAATTCATTGTAATAAGTATCAGTTGATTTTAGGGTACATTTAAAAAAATTACATTATCCATTTAATAAAAATGCCATATTTATAGATTTTAACATTTTTAATTGTAGTACTTTGCAATTTATTAATCAACCAATAGTATTTTTTAACATCTTGTGTAGAGTTTTCCTTCATATATATTTGTGCATATGTATACAATCATACATGTTCTTGGAAAATTGTGAAATAATGATTTAGCTTATTTTATTGTGTGCTTACAAATATTTTATTTTTAGAACCTGTTATTATTTATCATTTAGCAAAAAAGTACATGGAAGTATCTAAATTATCTTTATTTTTTTCAAGAAAAGTAAAGTGCATTTTGTGACAGTAAAATATTGCAACAAGCTACTTTCTAGGATAGAACACTTTGTTTAAAATAACAGAATTATATTTCCAGAAAGTTATATTTTGAGAAATGTTTCAATGATAGAAAAAAATTGTTATTAAGTTTTCTGCACATACAATTAAAAGGAAAAAAAGTCTTGAAATAGCATATTGAATAAGATAATAGTAACAAATGCAAATATGGCAATATGTTCTATTACTGATAAATTATTAAAAAGTTCTTAAATCCTTCTGTTATAAAAAAATAGTTTTCACGTTACTTTATCAGTTCTTTATTAATACCAAGTCAGTTGCATGAATCTGAACACTCTTTAATGAGGTTTTTTTAAAATTTATATCTGAATCTTTTAGCATCTTTGTGTATCATTAAGAAGAAAAACGATTAAAATACTTTAAGTAATGGGTTCAAAATCATATATGTAATTAATTTTCTTAATTACATCATCAACCAATAAATTTCTTTTTTTACTTGTTCCTATAATATTAAATTTAATGCAGCAAGAAAAGTATTATATATAAACATTAAAAAACTTATTTGAATATGACAATTTTTATAACATGCTGTTATTTTGTCTATCTTTAAATTAACAAACATGTTAATGTTAATATAAGTTTTATGCTTGATGTGTGCGTGCTTTTCCATTTTATGCATGCACACACACACATATATATATGTACATACATTTTTGGAGCTGATTTGCTAATTCATTTAAGAAATGTTTTGGAAACATGCTAAAACCCAGTTATGCAAATTTCTTCTGACACAAACAAAAACTAAATGTCTGTCAATTGTGTCTTACTTAGAAAGTTATGCAATTAATTAACAATATTATATGCTTTAGATTATGCATATATATTATTCATAAATATTTTTAAAGTTTAGATATGTAAAATGTTACATTTTTTAATTGATAAAGTATTTGTGATTTATTTTAATATTTTTAAGTATTTCTTTACTAAATGAGTAAGTTTGGATGAACTAAATGTATTTTAAGTTAAAATCCAAAAAAATAAACATGTGATTAACATAGGAAAAAATTTTAAAAAATTATAAATTCATATTTGTCTGTTGTGGAATTATGTAATTTCACCATTTTTATTATCTTGATTAAGAATGTTTCATAACTTAAAATAATAACATTTGTGTATTTTTGTTCAGATGTTATAAATGGTCAAAAGTAAATTAAAATATAAATTTATTATATGCAAAAATTGTGTGTTTCTCAGGTAATGATTATTTGAAATCTGTGCTTAATAATTTATATTTAACATGTTACAATTTGAGTGCTTGTTTAAAAATTTAGAAATATTTTTCCTATGTGTCAAAAAGAATTCTGATGACATTTGTAATATGTAAATATTTACAACAATTGTCTTTAGGGTTGTTGAAGCTAGTTTAGCAGAGTCCAAAGCTGTTGGTACAAAGCGGAAAAGAGGGGAAGTTTGGCAAGATCCTTTGAATCCTCATGACAGAAAACGAATAGGTGTATGGCCTGTGGGGTTAAAAAATGTTGGAAACACCTGCTGGTTTTCAGCTGTTATACAGGTAATATCTAATTTCGTTTTTATTAGAAACATTTATTTCACTAATGTTTCTGTAATTGAAATAATAATTTTGAAACTTCATGTATAGTTCTGCTTATAATTTTTTTCTTCTTTTTTTTAGTCCTTATTTCATTTACCTATTTTCCGGAGATTAGTGTTAAGCTATACCCCTAAAGATTGGAATGTCGTTTCTCCTGATGGAAAAGTAATGTTTTAATCTTAACTCTTATACCAATATTAGCATAAATAAAATTCAATTTGATTTTGTGTTTATTAATGAAATGCCTGTTCTATTTTCTATAAAACCATTTCTAATTTTTAAAAATATAAATGCTTACTTTATATTTTTGAGAGTATTGATTTACTATCTTTTAAAAAATTTGCAATGAATTGAAAAATATATTTCATGTTTCTACACTTTTTTATAAAAATGTAATTTTATTTTTTCATTTTACATGTGCTCTGGAATGTTTATTGTATATATCAGTTGCCTACAATTATTTCTTTACTTCACTGTTATTTCTAATTGCTGTAAGTTAGTTACATGATATTATTTAATATCCTTTGCATGTATTGTATCAAAAACAATAATTCATTTCAAGAAGTTAATTTTTAAGTTTAAATCTATGACGATTAAATTTTTTGTGTTTTGTTTTCTTTATCTGTCTTGAGAGTGACATGAATTTAAATTTAACAGTTTTTGTAGTCCTGAAAATTAAAAGCTTTTGAATCTCCTGGAATTTTAAGCTGGCTCCTTGAAAATAGAGAATGTCTTTAAGATATTTAAACGATTATATATATATATATATATTGTACCGAGCTTCACGGGTTCGTGTTGATTGAGAGTTGAATAAAGCGACCACTTAATGAACACAAGACTTTTATTCGTAAAAACTTCACTAGATAAGCGAAATTCCCGCTGTAAGCAATCACAATTATACAGCTACAATTCGTCAGATACAATAAGAAATAGCTTCCAATCACAGGTCTCAAATACCTCAGACAGAGAACAACTAGCAGTCACAACTAATCGTCTTCACTCACTGACTGTCTTCACAAAACTGACTCTTCCATGTCAGGCTGCGCTATTTATACCTGACTTGGCGGAGAAATCTACCAATTTCGCCAAGGTTCTGGAAGCTTCTAGGCTATCTCGAAAAATATTGGTCCTAGAGCTTAGGTGATGGATGTTTCCAGAAGTATCGATTTCTCGCCAAGTCGCCAAATTATATAGGAAATCCGCTTTTAAACTACAACACGTCTAAATACCGCAATTTTTTTGCCCAAAATGTGAGAATTTCCGATCTGTCTGAGATATTTTAAGACAAATATAATCATTATTTATAAATTTGTAACAATATATATATATATATATATATATATATATAATTTAAATAGCTTAAAGTTTATTTATTAAATAATAATGATATGGTAGAAAATCATTCAAATTGAAACTTTGTATAAACACTACATTTTTGTCCTTTGAGTTTTTTAATTCTTATTTTAACTTATTTTTATTCAAATTAACAATAAATAGGAGCCATGTAAACAAAATTCTAGATTCCATTGTTATATACATTTCAATAATTAGTGTAAACATATTTTAAAGCTGAAATAAAATTGTTTTGATTGTAGCTTTTGGATTTAATACTTTTGAAATTATTATTAATATTAAATCTAATTTAAATTAATATGTACTTTAGTTTTCCCTAATAACTATCTCTATCATTTCAAAATATATTTATGTAATTAGATATATTTTGCCAAAAATAATTGGTAGAGTATTATTTAATAAAAATTTAAATGTCATTACTGTTTGGGAAACTCCTAGAGTTAGGTTTTTGAGAATCTGTATGAACCTTGGTTTAAATATTCTGAATAACTTTAAAAACATTTATAAATGAAAGGTGAATAATTTGAAACAATGAATTCTTACTAATAAATGAAGATTTTGAATTCTTAAATAAATTTATTAGTGTCCATGATTTTATTACATATTATTTGTATATTAAGCATTATTAAATGTTTGGAAAATTATTACAATATTAACAAAATTTATTTTTTAGTTTACTTATAATGCTTTGAAATTGAAAGTAGCCTTATAATGCTACTTTCCTTTTATTCCCAAGTGGTTTTTCATGTCACCTCTTTGTATAATTGATAATTGTTTGCAACAGTATATGACCTAATTTTGTCTCCAAATGTGTCATCTGATTATCCTTGGGAAATGAATTTACACCTTTGAATTCCAAAATTCAAGAAATGTCTAAAATTTATCTTGTGTATAGGTTCTTTGTAAAAACTTAGTCATTAATAATTCACATAAACATTGAGGTTCCATTTTTAAGGAAGTTTGTTAATTCAATAATATTTGTTTTATTTACTATGTGTTATCTACTATATACCAACAACTTAATAAAGTTCCATAGCTTGCTTTGTTTTCTAAAGCCCAACTTTTTTTAAAAAATTTTCACAAAATTGTATATATATTTTTATAACTTTAAATGTTTAATCATTGGCTTATCTCTCTTATGTCCCAAATATGCACACACTTTTAATTATTTGTTTTATTGCTTCAATTTAAACTAAATTATACTGCACGTTGAAGCACAGAGAAAATCTAAATGGATTTTAAAACTTTTGTTTAGAAAAATTCTCAATTTTATGTTGAACTGTTTTAAAAATTTTATTAGGTCCAGCAAACTGAGAATTTAAAATCTATTGAAATGTAAAATAACTTTTAATAATTTTATTTCACTTAAGTATTCTTGTATTTTTTTTTCCATATAATTTAATCATATTATATCCTCTTAAAAAAATTTGCAAAATTTTTTCCTCTAATATTTGATTTCAAAACATTTTTACCAACTTCAGAAGAGAAATAATGATTTTAATTGTTGGAATTTCACTTTTCTGTCTGATCTCAAATATTTAAAAAATAAATCAATTCTTTTTCTAACGTGTCTGACAAATGTCTGTGTTTCATAAAAATATCGTCTTTTAAAGCTTTAAGGAAATTTTTTATTTGTGTTCTGCTCAAATAAAGTATGTGATTTTATTGAAATAAATATTTTATTTCCTTATGTTCATACATATTACATATAAATTACTTGTGAAAGTTGGAATATTTTTTAAATAAAATATTGTTGATACTTTTAAAGAAATTAAAAATAGCAAATCTTTTTTTAAAAATATCAATGGTTTGATAAATTAAATCATTTATGATTATTATCTCATCCAAATATCTCAAATTTGTTATTGCATTTTAATTTGCTTTTCTAACAGTTACAGGGTGATTTTTTTAAATAAACTATTAAATTATATTGTCTTTAATTTAGGTAAAAAGAAATTTGGTTTTTATGCAAGAATTACGGAAGCTGTTTGCTTTGTTACTAAGTTCAAAAAGAAAATATGTTGACCCATCGCATGCTTTAGAAGAATTTAAAGAAGCATTTCCTGATAGCAGTGGAACAGATACACAACAGGTATTTTTAGTCATTTCCTTCACATTATTAAATGTGCTTCAAATAAAAGGTTTTTTTCTTTGAAAATTATATACTAAAATGTGTTTCTATATGTATGATTAATATGTATTTTAGAAAACTTTTAGATGAGTCAAAAATACACTGCCATTCAAATAAAAAATTTAATATTCAATTTCATCAGAAATCGTTTGAGTAATTCATGAAATAAATAAACTTGTTTGACATATTTTCCTATGAAGGTTTTTACAACAATAAAATGACAATACTATTAGTATTAATGAGAGCCCAAAATTATTTGTAAATGGTTGTCAATGATCATCTTCAGAATTCAATTCTTGTATGCATTTTGTTTGCATTGCACCTGATTTCAAACAATTATATTTAAATTCTTAAGTTTTTTAAACATTAGCAACATTAAAATTGATTAGTTTTAAAATTATAGCAGAATGAAGTTTGATGTAGTGGAAACATTTGCGTAAAATATTTCTCTGCATATGTGTACTAATAGTAAAATATTTTTCTTTTTTAATTTAATAAGTCATCTGTATGTGCTGTTCTTATAAAATGGCTAAATTTCTCTTATTTATTCAAATTTTTAATAGACTATATTAAGAAAATGTGTATTATTTTTAAAGGAATTTCATTTTTTCCTTATTTTCTTTTGTTAAATTATAAACTATAAGAAACAAAAATGCACAAGAGTTTACTTACTGACTTAATACATGTGTAATAAAGCATTATCAAAATTATTTAATTGAATGTCTGAATAAGTTGTAATTTTCAAGGTTAATCTAATAGATTATAGCCATGGCTTAATTATATTTAATTATTTGTATCTTGCTGAATGCAAAACTAAATAAAGAATAAAACTGTACAATTCAAAGAAAATAATAACAAATTTATTTAATTTAAAATTAAAAAGAATTGTTTTTAAAATATTTTTTTAGCTTTAAATAAGGTTGAGATACTTTAATATTCAAAAAGAGCTAAAGATGGTAACTGCTATTAAAATTACCATTATTAAAGATTTCGTAGTATGTGATTTAAACTTGTATTAATTAATGTTATTATTGATTAATTTTTCTTGATGGATGTCAATACTTCTTTGAGATGATTGCTTCAGAAATTTTTTCCTGGTTATACATTAATTTGGAATTTTTTGTTAAGGATTTATAAAGAAATAATGCTCTAAATATTTATTGTTTAGGATGTCAGTGAGTTTTCACACAAACTTCTGGAGTGGCTGGAAGAAGCTTTTAAATTAAATTCTTACTCAACAGGAGTCGGAGATAATGGGTAAATTAAGATTAATTTTACCAATTATAATTTCTGTTTTGTATTTGTACTAAAAAGTTATTCTTTTTATACTTAAGTTGGGAGTAATATTGGTAATTTACATAATCAGCACATCAACTTTGCATTCCAACTTATTCTTTTCCTTTTCAATGCTTTTATTTTGTTATGGTATAGCATATCATAGAAGTGTTTAATATGCAAGTTTGCTCAAATAAAAGCTTAATTTATATAAATTTCTATTACACAGCTTATTTTAACATTTATGCTTATAATCTTTCTAATGTTTTGGAAAAGTTTTCTAAACAAATCATGAAATAGAAATCTTTCTAATTATAGAGAAAGTATGATGGATAAAGATGAGAATCCTATGCTTGATTTGTTCTATGGGCACTTTTTATCTGAAGGACTTAATGAAGGTAATATAGCTTTTCTTTTTCAAATTTTGTACAGTGAATATTGATGTATTTAAGTTTTGCAATTTTTTTTTATCTTTAGGGCATATGTTTTGCAATGAAGAAACATTTGGTCAATATCCTCTTCAAGTTAATGGTTTTAACAATATTCATGATAGTTTAGAAGCAGCTATGGCTCAAGAAATTGAAACTTATGATGTCATGACAAAATCTGGGCAAGAAGTAAGATTTCATAATTTTTTTTATCATGATTTCACATTAAATAAGAAAACAAAAAATTAGTATCAAATTAAATTAAAGATCACTTTTTAAACCTTTAATTTTTTAATATTTATATAATAAATTTAACTTTAGTAGTTGCTCTTTTATTGTTAATTGCACATTGTTATATTAATAAATAAATTATAAAATGTTATGAAACAAAGAAGGATTCCAAAATGCTAGACTATTGTCCAATTATTTTTAATCTTTCTATTCAGTAAAATTAGTCAGATTTGCAGAACTAGCATTTGATGTCTACAGTAGTTTTGAATTGATTTTCAAATTGCTTCTCAATATTTACACAGCTATATGTTCCAAAATTAAACTGCAAAATGACAAACCAATCTTTACATCATAATGTAGAAATAATCTTGTTTGCTTAAATAGACTATAATATATGATTATAAAAGGATCAAAATAGCTGTAATTTTTTTCCAGTGTACAACTTTATGTAATTGTTACACAACTTAATGTAACTTGTTTTTTGCAAGTAAGTAGTAATTGTTATATGGAAATACTTATTTTGTATTAATCACTATTCATCAATAATTAATCTCTTAACCTTTTTTTAAACTATTTTGAAGCCTTCATCATTTATCAGAATCCCTAATTGGCATTGTTTCTTTGTCCTTTTCTGGTGGCATTTTTTGCTTAAGTTTTCTTATATTTGACTGTCAATAATGAATTTCTTCAATATTTTCTAAATTTGCTGTTTATATATTTTTTCTATGTCTAATTATTCAATTTTAGTTATAGTTTCAAAGGTTAAGTAGCTAAAAAAATTTTGGTGGTTGTTTTAAATTTAATTAATTTAATTTCATTCTAAAAATTTTAAATGTTTATATTTTTTATAGTTGTAATACACATCCTGAATAAAATTAAATGTCTTCTTACAAATAGGAATTTATTTTTATGGAAGCAAATTTTCATAATACTGTTTTTAACTTTATCAAAAGCACTAAGTGTTCTTCTGAAAAAGTAATGCATGAAAGCACTGCATAAAATATTAATAATTCTATGTACAGTGAGTAATTAAATTTTATTTTAATATAAAAAAATATGAACTTTTTATCCTGGTTATTTATGTAAATAGAAAGTATTGTGTGTGTGTTTAATGAATAGCTTCCCCCCCCAAATTTAATTTGCATTCACAATAAAATAATTGATATAGTTATAATGGGGTTTCTTAGTGATTCTGCGTTTTTAACATTTAGCTAAGTTAGAAATTATATTTTTAATTGTTAATATGTTTTATTATTTTGTTTTACTTATTTTGTATTATTTATTTGTATATTTATAGAGTTGGTTTACCAAACTACCTCCTGTTTTATTATTTGAATTATCAAGATTTCAATTTAATCAACAGATTGGAAGGCCAGAAAAAATTCATAATAGATTAGAATTTCCACAGGTTATGTACATGGATAGGTAAATGAATATAAATGTATAGAATTTCATTCACATTAGAGATTATTTATATTTAAATAAATGAGTTGTATTGTTAACTGTTCCAGGTATATGGAACAAAATAAGACTACTACCAGAGCAATACGAGAAAAAGTTCGCAATTTAAAAGAAGAAAGAAACAGGCTTCAGAAACAACTAGAAAAGTATGATTTATTTACTTTTGCTGTAATTCATTGAAATTAAACATTTCTGTTTGGAAAAAATATAAGTGTCCTTTTTAACAATTTCAATTTCTTCATCTCAGGAATTGGTATTAGTGATTTGGAATTTGCATTAAACAGTAGATTCCATTTGAATTAGTCCTCGTGAAAATTTAAGCCAAATTGTAGCAACTAAATCTTTTATCAAATTTAAATATTTTGGAATAATACCTATTATGTAACATGTTCAGGCGTTTTCTTAACCTTCTATAAAAATTTTAACTTTAAGAGTAAATTTTATCCAAAAATCTGCCAATATTTCTCATCTTATTGAATATCAAAAAAGTAAATTATGAAAATAACTAAAAATTTTATGAAGAATTATAAAAGTTTTCTATGTACTTTTTTAGAGATAACAATTATGCTGAAATAGAATATTGTGTTTATGTATCCCTGTGTTAGAAATTTACTGTCTAAGATTCTAATTGAACTAAAATTTACATCATAATCACCCAAGAATTTAATTATCAAGGAAAGTCTATTTTAACCTGTCATAATTTTAATAATGAATATAATTTTGTTTTCATAATGGAGCTACAGTACTTATAATACATTATGCATATAATTTCCAAAATGCTAACCACTGTGCTTTTTTTAATAATTATTAATGTTTTAACTATTATGTTATTTGCTTATGTTTACTGACAAGTTACTTTTTAAACAATCAAGTCATGACTGCTAATGATATAAAAATGTATGAAATTATGTTTCATTTTATTAAAATTACTAAAAAAAAATCTATGATTACTACAGTGAATTAAAAGAATTTTTGCTTAAATTTATGAAAAATAAATGTGTGATATTAAAGGAAATTATCAACAATTATGTTCAAAATAAGTGTGCAAACTTTATTTTTATATCCCACAACTGACACCTGCTGTATTTTATAGTACATATTTGATATTTTAAAATTGGACTTGATGTTAGAGAATTCTTCTAAGTTTGCCTATGATAATAACTACATCATCTGTATACTCAATGGTGGGTGGCAAAAGCCAGACATATTTAAGCCTCTAAAAGGGAATCTGCTGCACAGTAGCACAAGACAGATGAAATAACCCCTTCCTGTGGAAGAAATGTTAAGTAGATTTTTAATCCAGAAACATGGTGTCATTAATTCCCTTTCAACAAACAAAAGATAGCAAAATGGTTAGATACCTTATGAAGAGCACTTTCACAATATCTAAGAAAACAACAAAAGCAATTTCTTTAGTCCTAAAATTCTCTCATATGAAGGAAGGTTATAAGTTGCACTGTCGATGGATTTATCTGCTTGGTATGCTTATTGAGAGTTAGAATATGGTTTATTCATTAAGCAAACTTCTCTGGTATATGTATATCAGTTTTTCGATTGGCTTTGAAAATGCTAAGTTAATAGGTGTAAGACACAGCTTCATAGTAATTATCTTTTCCTTTTTTAAGAATAAAAACTGCTTTTGCATGCTTCCAAAACAATGGTATATGGCCGTAAGCTATATAAATGCTCTGAAAATTTTACAAATAGGGCTAATGCACTGGACTCATTCGTAAAGAGGAGCTGTTGCAATACCTTCCATTTCTTTAAATTTATAAATTTTATAAAACATAGCTTTTTTTTTTGTAACATCCATTTACTTTTACCACAATCGGCTGTAAAAAATGAAAAGTTGGGAATTCCAATTATTTGTTTGGGACCCAGAAAATGAACTTTAAACAATTCAATCAGGGTCTGTCCCATATTCTGAAATCTTTCTATTTAGCATTTTAAGATTATTTAGTCAGTTGCTTCTGCTTTAGGACATTAAGGCTGTTCACAAGAATTGTTAAAATAAAGTCAGTACAATAATTTTTCTGGGAATTATTTTTTGAATTCCAGAAAGCTTTATTATAAGTGGTCTGTGCCAGTTTTCATTTCTGCTACTCTCACCATTTTTCTTAGCATAGATTCTCAGACTTAGGAGAGCTAAACTGCAGTATTATGTCAGTCAGAATCATTTCTAATTCCAATTCTTTAATGTTAGATAACTTACTGTTCTTACTAGAAGTATAAGAGGATTTATACTTTAGGAAGTTGCCTGATCTTCTGGAACGATTTCTATCTCTTTTAGGATTTATGTCTCATATTAAAAATTTCCCTAGGCATCATTTTTTTTTTTTTTGTGGCTTTAGTATCAACCTCGAAGATCCATTTAATCGAATGTACCTGCAGAGTGTGCCATTCGAAATTCTTCCCTTCTCATTGAGTGTATTAGACTGTTTTTAAAAGGTGGTGGGATCTCTTATATAAGTGTTATTTGTCATATAGGCCACTTTTTCCAGTTCGTGGATTTCACTAGGATAAAGAATTCTATATGTGTTACTCCCAGATATGTTTGTATTTGTATCCAAAATATATTAAAATGTATTAAAAAATTCTTCCATGTTAACAATATCATGGAAGACTTTAATACATTTCAGCTTCAAGGTCTTATATAAGATCAGTGCTTCAGATATTAAACTAGAGCTAAGAACTTCCAGCAGATTTCTCATGGGGACCTTATCTATCTTGGTAAAGATTTACAGCAGTTTGAAACTGATTTCCTCTTTAGTAAATTTGTTTGATGGAATTTCATTCTTCACAATGCCTGTTTTTACACATTTAACAAGCTGGGCAAGAGGGTTAGGTAGATAAATCTGCCTGGGCTTCATAGTAGCTGTGCTACTGGGGGAAAAGGTTGAAATCCCATAACTAACTCTTTTGTTTCCTGCCATCTTCTATGCATCATGCTCTTTTCAACTTTTTTGAGTTTTTGTGAGAACTCCCAGCTGCCTAAGTGGTTTTCTGCTCTCTTTTATGCTGCTATTTTGTTCCTGTGGAACCATCTCACTGGCTAATTGATTATTAACTGAAGGTGCAACTAATCCCCGATTTTTTTCACATTTTTAATGTTAATTGAAAGTTGACTTGAGAACTGGTGTTTTTACTGTCACCATTTGCATAGCCTCTCAGTACAGCTGGAAGGAAAACATACAATGAGGTTTTGCCTGATTTCTCGTGAGACTTATTCAATGTGCCAAATGTCTTTGATCAAGTTACCTTTCTGCATTAGCTAAGTATATGCGTAACCTTCGCACCATAGGTGACCCACCAGAAACTGAAAATTTGATTTAGCTCCAAGCATTTTAAAGCTATAAAATAAGATTTGAGAAGGAGCTAGATGAATGGTTAGTGCTTGGACTAAAGTTTGTGACTGCAAATCCTACATCAGGTTGCATATTTGTAATGGTTCTTAATGCACTTTAAACTTTAAATCTTGGTCTAACTTACCCATGTTTGCTAAAATTGACTATTGAGTGATAAACCAAAACCACCGCCCTTAATAGAAATAATGCTCATAATTTTTTCCAGTAAAGTTGATAATTCCTATATTCTATGTACCAGTCTAGCAATAATTCTTTACTGCATATTATTTGCTCAAAGATATTTTTTTAATTTCAATATGTAACTAAATTTCTTCTAAGACACTTATAATTTTAAAACATTTGTTTCTGAGAGTGCAAGTTATTCAACTTGTCTAATTATACAAATTATAAAGTAAATGAAATATTTCAATAGAAGAATATTGTGTATATATGTGCTGCAGTTGAATTTTTTGCTTTGTGCTTTACTGCTCCTATTTTCCTTAATACTTCACTTCTTACTTGATGTTAGAAATTGTATCATATTCTGCATTATTGTTTATTAAAAAAAATTTTTATTGATATTTGCTTTATTTTCATATTCATATACTACTATATTATTTAGTTCATTTTTAAGAAAAGTGCGTTTTTTATACATTATAATGTTTATAAGTATAATTTCTATACTTCAAAGATAATTATTTTAAATGCTTTGTGTCAACTTTTCTTTAGTATTGTACTATTTTATGTTTAAAGGTATCTTAATTATGGAAATGGATCAAAGAAAGTACCTTTATCTGATGTATTGCAATATACATTAGATTTTGCTGAAAGCCAAAGACATTTCGAAGACAGTACAATAGAAGATATTGAAATGGCTTCTCCAAGCTCTTTATCAAGGTATTATACATTTATTACCCTTTATTAAACAGTATTATTTCAGCAACTTGCAAAATAATACAGTTAATTTTTGAAAAGTACCTTAAAATTCTACTTATACTGTTCCTTTTTCATTATTTTAAAATATGATTGATGGTATTAATAGAATCCATTTAAGAATTTATATTTTTCATCTAAAAAATTATCAAATTGCTTTGATTTATAAATACTAATTATTAGTTAAGTATTCCATTATTATCAAGTAAATAAAATTGTTGACTCTTTGATAAGATAAATTACTATTATTAAATGTGAATTCTCTTGAATTAAAACTAATTTATAACCACCTGTATTTTTATTGCTGTTATAAAATGTGTTGTTTTTATCATATAAATCCTTTCATTAATATTAGTAATTCATTCTCCTTTTCAATTATTATTCATATCTTCCTTTCCTTGTTAAAGGAATGTTGCATAACTAATTTAAAATAATGGTTAAATTACAATAAATTTTTTAATCAGTAAAAAAATTACAACCACTTCTAACAATATAAGCTTATGAAAATTTAATATGCTATTAATTAAAGTAAATATGAAATTGAAATGTCTCTACCATATTAGCAAAATATTTTATATTGTTTTAAAAAAAATAGTAGCACACTCACATATATACACATAGAGAGAGTTTATCAAAGTAATAGAAACACCTGTGAAGAAGTAGTAGCTATTCAAAATCACTTCTCGTGTAATCACACCAAAAGTGATCTTGAACAGCTATTAGTTTGTTTGTGATAATATATCTATATATATGTATACATTTGTCTTTCCGGTGGTAAAATGTGTTTTGTTAAAAGTTCTGTAAATCTGATTTTTAAAAAACAAAATTGGGCCTCTTAGACTTTCAGTGGTTAAATTGTAGAAGTGCATCTGGCTGGAGCAAGTGTGACCAAAATATTTCAATTTTTAGACATTTATAGGGATACAGTGTCTAAAATCAAAACAGCATAGATATAACTCAGCAAGATAATGATAGCAAAGCAGTATAGCAGACAGAAAGAGACTGACTGGTATTGAAGTGGATTATGTCTAAAAAATGAACTATTAGCAAAAGTAATCACAGGACTCAATCAGCATCTGGATTATCCAGTATCAATGATTTTACTTAGAAGACACCTTCATAAACAAACCATTTACAACTGAGCTACAATTCTTAGGCCACTTGTTTCAGATGTTACTGATGAGCATCGTCTAAAGTGGTGTCACATTCACAAAAGATATGTGAAAGAAAGTAATATGGCCTGAAGAAATTTTTCTCTTTTTCCTGCAACATTTGTGCAAATTTATGATCACAATTGTCTTTTTCCGATTATCAAATGTAAAGGTGGGTCATATGTATGGGCAGCCATACTGTGCTGTTTTGTGGACTAATCGTAGCCCTAAAATGAAGGATTAGTGTGGGGAAGTATAAGAAAGAGATTTTAGCAGCCCATTTCATGAGGCAAGCTTTGTTTCCTGCTAGAGGTATAATCTTCCTGGTTGATCCACCAGGAAAATTACATCACCTATCCATGATATGGGACTTGCCCAGTCATGATTTAATTAACACAAAGATGAAGTTAAGCATCTGCCTTAGCCCTCACAATCACTCAGTATAATTGAAATGTTATGATCGATTTTAGAGCATTCAACTTGCCTTCATTTCAACAGTTTGTGTATTCAAATTTCACCTTGAGTTTGAATGTTTGCTGTAGTTTGAAATTCAGTTTAAACTATAGGTCCTAGTCTTGTTAGCTCTCGTATGCAAATAATGACCATTGAGTGGCAAATTAAATCATCGTTAGAGATGTTATAGGGAATTGATATTCTTATGACACCTCTTCCAGAATTTTCACAATAACTTAATGAAAAATTGTACAGTATTCCTTTAAGCACTTTTTCACTTTTCAACGTTTGTATGAATCAATTCTTAGGTGAATTTACACCAAAAGCAGTTCTTCACTACGCTAATGAAGGGTTCTTTATAAAACTATGCTGCCTCTATTATTTTGATAATCATCTTCATATGTGTATACATACATATATATTCATTTATAATTTATCTCTTCTCTGTTGTTTCTTAAATATTTGAAAAAGTCATCTGTTTATCCAAAGGTAAAATTTTAAAAGCTGATCAAATTAAATTTATTTTCTGTTTTGCTCATCATTATGCTGTTTAAAATTGTAACATTAGTAAAGTAATGTGGTATTTTACTTATGTATTAAACTATTTTATATGTGAATAAATTTATACATTAAATTGACTTTAACTTGATTTTAATTTTTTGAATAAAAATGTATTTAATTGATAAAAACTAATTTATATGTGCATTTGGTGTTGGTAACTGGAAAACTGTGTGCCTTCTTTTCTAAAGAGTTTTTTTTCACATATTTATTAAAAAATGCTATATGCTTCATTTTCATTATATTTAAAAATATATTACAATTTACCTGATTAAAAAAATACATTTATTTTCCTGTTACAGCACAGGAGGTGAGTCCCCAAGTAATTCACTTAGCAAATGCAACTCAATGGAACATTCAACTAGTCTTAGAAATGATAATTCTGGCTCCATGCAGGTGAACCATATTGGTGATGAATCAGTGCCTTCTCCCCAGCAAATATCTGAACTTGAGCTGAAGGTTCTCCAATCATGTCTAAGGAGATGGCGAACAGAAGTAGAAAATAATGTCAAGAGTTAGTAAAATAAAAATTTTCATATAAACTAATTTTTTTAAACATTTATTTTTAATTGACAATCACGTATAATTATTTCTGTTGTTCTTGTAAATTTCTACAGCGATACAAATCGGAAGAATCTTTTACTATGAATGAGCATTCTTTTACAATAGTGAATCAATTTTAAATATCTATAAATTAAGGAAGTGATTTTATAATAAAAATCCATTGGACAGATTTTTTAAAATACTCTTCTAAAAGTATCTTTTTTGTATTAATAACAAAGCTTATAGTTTAAGTATAAATAAAAAAGTGATTAAGTACAAAAGCAAATTAGTGTAATGCTTAAAATTACTTATTGATATAATTTTTTTTACTTTTGTTTAAATAATTACACTTAAATGCATTTAATCAATAAAATATTCATGGTGTTTAAAAAAGCACTATTTAAACCATAATGATAATAAAATTTATTTTGAAATTCTATTTTTGATATCAAAATTGGAACTATTTAAAATCAAAACATTAATCTTTTAACTATTTCTAATAGTATAATAATTTTTGTTATCAATTTTTTTCTCTCATATATTTCAATAATCCTTAATTTTTCAAACTATTTAAAAGAGTAAAATCTAGAATATATTAAAATAAATGACAAAAATTACATTAAATCATGCTGTAAATGCTTAACTTTACTAAGACATTGTAGAATCTTGGTGACAGATCATCACCCTTTACAGTAGGCTTGAATATAGAAGTTTCTCTCTATAATAAATACAACCTTGAGTATAAACTTAAAATTATCATAATTTTCTCTAAAAAATTATAATTAATTGCAAAAACTTCAAGATAATGGTTGGGATCAATTCATTTTTATTAATTCCTCATTACTCTTTCACAATTTGAAGTTAAACATGTTAGTTATGTATGTTTCCCGTTTCAGATCTTCAAGATAGTATTAATGATATAGACAACACTATAAAAGATATTTATAATAATCCTTCATTACAAAAGGTTAGTATGTATTTTCTACTCTGAAAGTTTTCACTTACTGATAAAAAGAATTTACTTTTTAATATATTTGACAATTTAATAATTAATATAATGACTTATAATAATAATTATAAAATATTTTATCTGTTAAACCTTTTGTTTGGTAATACATAGATTTATGATGTCAAAATATAAAAGCTTCTCCTTGTTTTCTTGAGTAAAATAAATAGCAACCATAATATAAATGCTGCATATTAATAAAACCTTTTAAGAAAGAGCAAATCTCTACATTATTAAATTAAATGAAACTGATTCATTGGTATAAAAAATTTTTATTCATTTTTAGTTCAATTTTGTTTGTGGCGATAATAATAAATGTATGTTAATGAAGATTGATAATTGATTATAAAATTAATATATTCTTTTAAAAATGTATGTGTGACCATGAAAGCTGGAAATGAAATTTTCCATTTCAGTTTTTGAAGTTTAATTTTGATGGAATTACTGAAAATTCATAAAATAGAAAAATAAGTGTTAGATCTTAAACTTCATTTTTAACTGCTCTGTCTGTAAAGAAAGTACCATTAGAAAATAATTATTTAATGTTCACTATATTATAGAAACACGTAAAATGAAATTCATACTTAAAAATAATTCCTGCTTTCATTTTCTTTATGAAAAATCAAGCAAAATAACCTTTTTTTTTTGTTTGTTTGTTTCAAAACTGAATTTTTCAAATCTACTTGTCTTAGAGACGTTCACAGCACTATATCATTTTGCTTTATATCTAAAGGTTCGTTTTCATTATTTATTATGCTCTCAATTTATCTTCTAATACTTCTTGCCTACAAATTACATCTGAGTCCATGTTCAGAAAGTACTGAAATGAAATTTCAGACAGCAGTAGGTTTCTTTACCAAAATTCACAGGTGAATAACATTAGTCATTAGGGTTAACATTCTTAGTTTTCTTCAGTTATGTCTGTCTTTTCAATAAAAGCTGTATGTCAAAATGACTTGTGTGTGTAACATTTTTTAATCATAGATTGGCATATGCATTGCATCTAGATTATCAATTCATTAGGTGACTTCACATATAAAATTCCAAGACTAAAGATCTGTGAGAATGAGTTTACCAAAAAGAGATTTTTCAAAATTTTAGTTAGCAAATTGGGGTTAAAATTATTATGCCTTTGGATCAAGAAAAGGACCAGTCAAAATTTTATAAAACAATCAAGTGTTGGTAAATTCATGATTTGTAAAAATATGCTTCTACTGTAGTTAATGAAAATTGCTAAATAAAAATTATTAAATTATTTTTCAAATTCAGTGTTTATGTTGTTGTTACTCATGACACTTGGACAAGCCAAGCTCCCTATGCCTTGGCTATGCAAATTTAAGTCAAGTGGGAGCGTCTTTCGCTTAATCAGAGCCCATGAAGGTGAAAGCACGACTTTTTGCTCTTCAAATCCTCCAATAGATGGCAGCTCCAGAGGATCTACTCCCTCAATTGTGGCATTGATCTGAAGGGAGAGTAAATTTCTCCAGACCATTGCATCCATGGTAACTGCTCAACGACCGACCGCAGGACTTTCGATTCCACAGATTTAACAAGCACGTAGTGTTCATAAAAGTAGTTATAATCAATGTGTAATTTTTAAGGTGGAAATTTCTTTTAAAAGAAATATTTATAATAATCAAAAACTGATATTATTATGATACATTTTTCAATTATAATTGTCCTTTTACAAATAAAAGTAATATGCATTTAGTACTTTTGGAAAATAGTAATCTTTTATTGATTTTAATGGAGCAATAAATTAAATTTCAATTATTTATTTTCTGATTAGTAATTGAGTATAAAATTTGTTATATGCATACTGTGTGTTTTAGATTGCAAATTTGCTCTATTCATAATGGGGTGTATATTTTAAAAAAATATGTAAATTATAGACATAAACATTTGTAATTATGAACCAGAATTTGTTAATGAAATGTTTTTTATATAGAAGTTGTAATCAACTGCCAATTAAATATTACCTTTATGTCCTAATTAGTAGTTTCCTTTATTTCTAAATGTGTATTTTTCTTTTTAAATTTATTTTTTGACCATTTTTTTTATTTAATTTTTAGAATATACAATATACATTCTTGTTACTTTTCTTACTTTATGCAGCAGTTCATAGGTTTAACTGAAATGCCAGTGTTTATTACCTGACATGAAAAAATAAAGTTTTACTATAAATGTAATAAATTTGATAAGATAGCTTGAAATTGAAACAACTTAAGTTTTTAAAAATTTAAATGTTGGCTAGCATGGAGATCAAATTTATATAAATAGAGTTTATAATATTAATGACAAGGATGTGCTGTGGCACAAAACATTTCATATTTAAGTTTGAATTATGGTTAGTAGCAACGTAATTTAATCAAATGTAGGTGTTATTTTATCTATGTTTTTAATATTAACATATCACTTACTTACACACACCTTTTTGGTTGTAAATAAGAATAAAAATTTAAATCATTCGAACCATCATCACAATTTTGTTTTTTTTTTTTTTAAATTTGCTCCTATGAACTTTCTTTTCATTTTAATTACTTATGAATAGATAAAAGTACTATGATTTATGGAAAGTATCTTATCTATTTTTGTTATTCTCTTTAAGTCAAGTTTATGTTAATTGCAAGTTTCCTGTAAACAATTGAATGTCAGAAAATTTTAAAAAGGATCAATAAGTCATAATTGAACATTGATATTGCATCAAAAATATTAGTTTCATTAAATTGAATAAAAGTAAAACATTAATGATGGGAAAAATCAAAGCATAAAATTTAATACAGTAAAGCAGATCAAAGGATATATGAGTGAACTTATGTAATCTGTGATGGAAATTGATAAAGATTGATCAGAAATTGAAAGCAATAACAAAATGGTATGATAGTGCATTGAGAGAAGGAATTTTAATTCTACTGAATAATTAAGTAAATTAATTTAGAATGTGCTTGTGTAATAATTTAGCATCTGTTAAAAAGATGTTAGAAAATTGTGTTTAGAAGTCATTTAAATTTATAAACTTTACATTAAGTAAAAATTGTAACTGTTTAGTTTTCATTTTTTAAAATCTCAGATTTGTTTGATTTTAACATAAATTGTGTGCCCATGCATCTTTTGATTTCACAATGAATTCATAAAATAAAGCTATGTAAATTAATTTCTAAAAGTATCTGTAATTATGCTGTATTTAAGTGATTAATATGAAGAATATTGTGTTTAAAAATCTTTCTATTGAGGTGGTAAGCTCATTAAATGTCTTTGAAATAATCAATTGTAAATCTAATTTAACTCATAAATATTCATATTATATTTTTACAAATATTTATCACTTATCATTTGAAAATAAAATTGAAGAATATTGTGTATTTACATTTACAAATATCTTTGTTAAGTATAACACAAAAATAATAGGTAGGATAATATTTGCTTAGCATATAAATGTTTGCACTACCTAGAAAAATTTAATATCACTCCTGAAAATTCTTTGAAACTTTTGGAATGTGTTTCTTGAGAATATGTATTCTGTGAAAATATTATTAATGATGTTTCAAATACCATTTAAGTGATCTTTATATTAACACAAGTTAGTAAAAATTCTGAGTATAGTAAAACTTATTAAAAGTGAAAATTATCACTCCTAACTACTAACTGAAAATTAATTTATACTTATTAGATACTTTTAAAAATATGCCTGGATCATTTATAAATTTAAACATTAAAATGAATTATTTTAAAATTACAATATTTTAGTATCGATTAATTATGATAGTTTTCCCATTCTACTCAATGTATGTAGCTTAATGTGATGTAAATTTAGTTATTCAATAACTTTTCACAGAAACCATACAGATTACATGCAGTTTTAGTGCATGAAGGGCAAGCTGCTTCTGGTCATTATTGGGCCTATGTATACTGTCCAAGAAAGAAGATATGGTTAAAATTCAATGATGTTTCTGTCACTGAAGCCAATTGGAGTGATCTTCAAAGAGATTCAATGGGTGGCCATCATTATGCTTCAGCTTATTGTCTGTTTTATGTTGACCATCTGAGACCTGAACTATTTGATGATGGTAATATTTTTTCCCATTTCTGCTAGTTAAATATTTTTCCATGTATATATTTACATTGCTTTTAGTTTATTTCTGTATTTTAAATAATATCATAATTATTGGATATGGTAATATTACTTCAATATAGAAATATATTCATTAGTAATTAGTTTTTTAGTTTGATTCCTTATTTGAGTTAACTTACTGAATTGGCAAAGTAAGTTAATAATTGTTACATTAGCATGTGGATAAATTTAAATTGAAAATGTAAGATTTTAGTTTAAGATTTAACACGATATCAAATTGCGTGTATAGTATTTGGTTTTTTTTTTTATTTGCTTCTATAATGAATTATTAAATGGAATTTTATTTTAATAATTCATCAGACCTATTAAGTGTTAAAAAAAATTATATTTTTGAACATCTGATTCATTTTATGCTACCTAGTTAAGGATTAGTGAATTATAAAGATTACCACATTTATATAACATATATTATAAGACTGTTCTTAATTTTTATATTAGAATATTTTTTAATTATTTAATAGCACTCTCTAATTTGCCAAACATGCAGCTTAGTAGAATAATCCTTTTCTGTTGGTTTGTTTAAATACAATCAGCCAGAAACATAGCAAAATAAATTGAATCAAAACACAAAATATCCTTTCGCAAAATTTTGATAGAGATTTAGTAATTAAAAAGCAGATAAGAACTTAGGGAATAAAAGTTGTATAACTATTTTTTATTGTGATGTTCATTAGATTTGATGCTAATTTCCATACTTATGTTCCAGTTTGTCTCAAGTTTAAGTATTGATGTATGACTTATATATTTAAAGATATTTATATAAACTTTGAATTAAATTACTTCTGTTAGCATATAAATTATTGTATTTAAAAATAAGATATTTTTCCTTTATACAGGAACAAGGGGTGCTGATATTGGTCCTGAATTGTTAAGCACTTTACCACCAGATTTACAGCAATATGTATATGAGGATAATGAAAATTTTCAGCTGGAAATGATGAAATGGGAAATTGAACAAACTACTCGAAAAAAAGATTCTTCGACCATGACTGTTGGTGATAGTGATTGTACAATTATTGCTGAAAAACGAATGGGTTAGTATGCTATTCTTTGTATTAATTTAATATAATGGAAGGCCGTATTCTGAGTTGTTATATAGAAATAGAAACGTCCCTTGAGCTATTGTCAATGATATTATTTTACTTCAAAAAATTCTTTTTACTGATTAAAATCCACTATATCAAAGTCCTGTAATATATTCTAAGCTTATTAATTCACGGTATCTGATCATGTTTGTTTTGCATATCATTAAAAGCATATATATTTGAATGTGGTTCCAAATGATTTGATATGTATGTTAATCAAATAAATTATTATACTGCTAGATTTTACTTACATATCCTCTGCCCTCAAGTAAGAACAAAATGTTTTTTTTTTTTTTAAGTTCTTTGTAAACAAATGTGAATTAAAATTGAAATTCTTTAACTTTTTCTGTGGTCAATGTTTATTTGGTTTTTCTTAATCAGGAAATTATATTTTTTTTATGAAATTACCAAATAACCTAATTAAGTAGTTTCTAGGTATTTTGCTACATAAAATTCTACTATTTTAATTACTAATGCCAATATTGTTTGCTATAATAATATTAATTTCGATCCTTGGAAGAAAATTTTTCGATATTATAGAATTAAAATCTATTAGTATTTTTCAGAAATTTGACTACAGAATATTTTTAGATGATTGCAGCCTTTCTTTTACAGAGTGGAAAATATATTTAACTGTATTAAAGTTTTCTAAATAATCCTCTTCCTTGAACAGAACTGTACATTGCTATCTTATGAATTTTATGATGCATTTTAAAGTATAATGAAAAATATATTTTCACATTTATATAATTGACTTACAAACTGTATCCTGTCCAAGTTTAATCTAAAATATATTCTGATTAAAATATTACATTTAACAGGGCAGGAAAGTAATACCATTTTAATCATGATATTATCTAATATTACTAATATCTAATTTGTTGAATGCATCATAATTTTTAAATAATTTATTATAATTGGGTGAGTGCTAATTTGGTAAAATAATACATATTTTTTATCTTTCTAGTTTTTGATGACAACAATCCAAGTCGATATTTTGCCAATTTTAGTATAGAGAATGGTCATTTTTGTATGGAACATGCAATGCTATTAGCAAAACTAACTGTAAGTCGAATAGAAAATATCAAAATATCTCCAGGTCAATCAGTTGAAGATATTTTTTCTGAGGTGAAGTATATTCCTACTGCTTTGATTAAATATTTCCTTTATATGTTTAATTTGTATTTTGTTAAAAAATATTTTTATAAAATAAAAAAATTTGAAATGTATAAATAAAATTTTTGATGTATAATCTTAAGATTTTTGTGATACTATTAAGTTATTGATGACAAAAAAGTAAAGAACTTTTTCTTTTTTACAACTGAAACTTTTCTCTTTCAGTGTTTGCAAATGTTCTGAGTTTTATGCAATATTATGCTTATTGCTATATAAAACAATCCTGAATTTACTAAAAGATTGTGCTTATTTTCCAAATTTGCAACCATTTTAGAAGTTACAGCTCACTTGTTAATTTTCATTTATTCTTGTAAAATAAAAATGGTTCCTCTCTTTAACGCTTCTTTTAAAAGATTTGTATTATCCTTATATATTGCATTTTATTCTAAAAATTATATTCAGAATATAAATTAAACTTTCTCTTAAAATATTTAGATATAAGATTAATTCTGTGCAAATTATTAACATGCTTATGATGTGCATTTTTAACTTATTTATTGCACAACGCTTTAATTTATACCTACTTAGGCATATCTATTTTTAAATTTAAAAATTTTTATATAAATAGTTTTTCTGTAAATTATCTATAGAATATTAAAATAGAAATTATTCTGAATTTTTATCAAATTAATACAGTGTGAATAGTAGATTTTAATTTGTTATTTTAAAGTAAATGTTTACTGATAATTTTAAAATATTCATGAAATATTTTTATTTGATAGCTAATGCGTCAAGAGATGTTAAGAATCAAAAGATTAGAACGACTTCAGACATCAAACAATGATGACCCTCGCTTGCAACATATAGGAGTGTATATGCTTATGAATTGTAAAGCATGTGAGCCATATATTTCTTGGGCAATTTTAGAGCAATTTTTAGTACCAGAAGTAGCAGATTGTCAAATGTGAGTACTATATAATATGCAAATACAATATAGATATGTTTAAACCTATTGATTTTTGTTCATTTTTAGTTAAGAAGTTCATGAATGTACTAAATGTTGTATTTTGCTTTTTTCTTAATTCTTTTCAATAGTTCATATAATCATTTTATAATATATTTGCTATGAAGCAAGATTATATTTATGTAAATCAAAATTTAGAATTAGTTGTATAATGAAAATATTTTGTTGGAAAAATCTTTAAAATTTGTTCAATAATTAACTTGGGCTCTTTCATTTTTACATATGTGAAAAGGCAAATATTTTTAATTTGTACATTCAATTTTATTTTTTCTCGATTTGCATGTGAGAAACTTTAAAATAAACATGTAATTTGGTGAAAATTCTGTTGATTTTTCGATATAATTGGTGAATAAAATGGAAAAATTTATTCTATAACCAGATAAATTTAATCTTTTGGTATATTCTTAATTAGAATCTGACAATATTATAAAATGGAAGAAAAATTTCCTTTCATATTGTCATAATATTTATTTGTGTCATGCTTTGTTAAAATTCTTGTATGTCAATGCATATAAACTTAATGATATTATTTGTAATTTGTGCCAAAACAACTATTTTTTAAGTTTGTAGTGTTTGTTATGAAGAAGCTTTCTTTAATGAAAAATCATAAACATTATTTGCCATTGGTTGGTGTCGATAAACTCTGTGATTTTTATTTTAAAAGTGAAATTTGTTTCATTGAATTGTTTTTCTCTGCTTTTTCTCTCTGCCAATTAAAAATATTGAATAGAAAAATGTAATCATGGAGAAATCAGAGAAACAATTTTCTTTCTTAGAATATTGATGATTGCATTTAGAATGTGTCCAATTAAAGAATTAGTCAAATTTTCCAATATGACAAAATTTCTTATTTAAAAAAAAATCATGAATTACTGCTAAAAAAGAAATCTTATTTTCAATCATATTTTTAATTCTTGGCTTTAGTTGGAAAATGAAAATAGAGTCAGGGGCTTTTAATACAGAATATTTTAATAAATTATTTCCTGAATTTCTTACACATTTATTAAAAAAAGTTATGGAAAAATAAAAGCGTGCAAAATTTTTATGCACTAAAATATAAACTAAACAATTTTTTAAAAAAATTTGGTTTTTAAATCTTTTGCAATTTGGTTTTTAATTAAAATTCTTAAGTAAATCTTTATGTTTTGTTTATTAAATTTAAAATTTAGAAATTAGACAAACATCCTTATGTGATTTCGAAAAAGATTTTTATGTCCATCTTTTATCAATTCTAATTAATTTTGATGCTTTAAATAAATTTTCTATTTTTAAATCAGAGAATTCCTCATTGTTTTATATTATTCTGTGTTTTTTAAAAGTTTTCATGAAATGGTTGAATTTTCTGTATGATATATTTATTGCATTTGTAAATTTTTTTTTTTTTAAATCATTTTTAGAAAAGGAAATTTTTTCATTTGATTCAGTTAGTTATATATATTAAATTTTTATTATTATTATATGGGAAGGGAAATATACTGCATATATTTTTAAGAGAAAAGTTCTGTTTATATTATTTATCTACTTGTGTGTATGTGTTTAATCACATTAATTTTCTTACAAGTTCATTGTTGAAGATAAACTGAAATTGAGAAACTTGCATTGATTTGAAATTGATCCAATTAAAAAAAGTAGGAAGTATCTTCTACAACATAATAGAAAAAATATTTTATAGTTATTCCTCATAGCAGTGCAAATTGCTGAAGTGCTTTTGTAAATTAAAAAAATTTGCGATGACTAGAAGGTCACTTTAATAATATGAAAAACTTGCTTTTTTTTTTTTTTTTAATTGTAACTATTATGTTTTTAGTGGTCCACATATAAAGAAGATAGCTCTAAATAGATTGGAAAAACTTCAGAATTCTTTATCTCAAGAACAACATTTAATATATAAAAAATGGCATCACGAGTACCATTTATATCGCAGACTAGTATCTCTCTTTATTAGTGGAGTTGATCAATATCATAACCATAAAAAGTAAGCTTCAATTTATATGATCATTTTAATTTTTCTATTCTAAAGTGAGACATGTTTTTAATATTTAACATATCACTTTTTTTAGTTTTCCCAGTGCTTGGAATATGTTTGTTGCTGCTTGTGAACTTAATGCTGAATCTCATAAGTTACCAGGAACTCATAGGGGCCTTGATACTAAAATATTAGAACATTACAGGCGGCAAACTTGTAAAGTAATGATCTTGAATAGCTTTCTATATTATATAATTTAAATTTTTAATGTTATTTCTCAGAAAACTTTACATGAAATATCAAAAAATTATGCATTCATTATTTCATTGATTCAGTTATCTTATACTTTTACAATTATCTTTTGCTTATTTGTAACTTGCATGATTATGAAAGAAATTAATTTATATCTACAATCTTGATTATTTTTTGATTTTGTCCTACTTGTAACATTAATAAATGTGATTATTCTATATTCTAATTTTTTTTAAGTGAACTCAGTTGTATCTTGATAATAAATAGACATTTCTTTAGTTTTTAAAAATACTTGATAATTATTGGTGCTTATGTATTACTATTGTGTGAAAATGTTTTTCTTGTTTATATTGTTGTCACATCTACATTATAAATACTTCAAAATCAAAGTTCATATTTTTTCTTTTATGTATATTAATTCTCAAAGACCTATTTAAAAACATCTTGCTTTAATATTTTTTATGATTTGATTAATAATGAAATGGAAAAGTTACTAATTTTTGCTTTAAAAAATGTTCTAATTTATTGTATTATTGTATCTAATAAGAATCAAAGGTAATCTAATCATACTTTTTTTTATTGAACATTAGTCATTTGTGATTTTCCTGGTGTTCAGTTATTAAAAGGCTTTACAAATATTTATTCATATATTAATTTGTTCATTTATAAAATCATTATTCTGCATAGAAATTCCTTTTACCTGTGATTTATAATTCAGGTAGTTGACTCAAATTGACCTGGTTAATTTGTGTTTGAATAAATATGCTCTGCAAATTCCATGAAATTTTAATTCTTTTGTTCCAAAAAAAGGTCATTTGTGTATTTTTATGGGAGTTGTAGGCTACTGAAATATTTGTTTAATCAATTTTTTCTTTTTTATAGAAATTAAATGATGCTGTTGCCACGCAGTTTGAATGTGCAGATAATAAAGGTTCTTTTGAAGCCTTATCAATAGCTTACGAACATATACTTCCAAGCATGGAGTTCCTTACTTCTACTACAGCATCTGAAAGTGATAATGAGGTAGCAGAGAAAATAAGAAATCGTTGGTGCACTATGTTAGCTTATGACATAGCAAGTAAGCAAAGTATGGAATCGTTTCTGCCAACCTAATATTTAATTATACTAATGCTTTTGTTATGTCATCAGTATTTTAGGCCTGATTGTTTTTTGCTTAAATTGCATTGATCCTGCATTTTTGATGCACTGCATAAATACTAGAATGTTATTTTTAATTTCTAACCTAAACTAATTCAAACTAAAACTATGCCTTCGTTTATTGTTGGCTGCTAATGCATTACGTAAATTATTTGTTTCCTTTTTTCAATTATAGTTATGAATTTAAATGTACCTAGTTCTGGTAATGTATTTAAATAGTTTCTAAATGTATCTGATTTTTTAATATATCATAGAGAATCTGTCACAAATGTTACTTTCAAAGTGCTTCAAAATTAGGACATTGTTAAAAAAGAACAGAATTTATCAAACTTAAATCATTATGATAAGATTAATTTTAATAATATATTGAACACACATTCGTTTTTATTAATTCATCATAATTTAAACAAATAGACTTGTTTAAATGCTAATGAATCGACAAAAATAGATTAACAATTCAATGTTAATTAATTTGCAACAATTTAAATTTTTACAAGAATTGAATCTGTAATTGTTTTACAGAACATATTTCAGTTTTAATTAATACCTTGTTTGTTTCAGATGAAATATATATTACCAATATAAAAGATAGTAAAAATAACTGGATTTTTAATTTAGTTTGAATATTTTAACATCAGCTGAAAACTATATGTTGAGGTTTTTAAAAACAATACTTAAAATTATCATTTTTATATTATCAGTTGATTCTGCAGTGATTATTCATTTAATTTTTTTTTTTTTTTAAATTTTTAATGAGAAATTCCCATTTAGATTTTTTCCCAAATGTAATGTACCTTTTATGTATATTTCATAGGTCCTAAGCAAGAGAGGTTGCAAGATTTCTTGGGAAAACTTCTTGACTCCAGTAATGATATGCCCAGACAAAGAGCTGCACCTGTCCAAAAGCGAATTCAAAATTTAGATGAAAAATACAGAGCTGCTATGAGTATTGTAATTAAAACTGGTGAATATCAATCTGCACAAATGGCCAAGTGAATGCAAAAAAGAATGAATTTTCCAATAAAGTAGTTGAAAAGCATAAATTTGCCAATCAAATCACCTTACTTTTTATTTGAAAAGAGAATGGTATTTGTCACCTGTTATTTTGAAAATATGGAAAGGTGCTTGTTTGATTTGTGTAAACATTTGCTAAAACTACACAGAGACAGCTACAAAAGGGAAAACTGAGCTGACTACCTATTGTGATACTTATTTCAAACATTTTTATGTAAAGAAAGATTGAAAATTGTTGTGGTTTTTAAACTAGATGTTACCTGTTACTACATATGATTGTTATCAATGCAGGGAAAGATGAGTGTCAAGCTATTTTTGTGTACTAAGTCAATTTCTGTCAAATAAGAAGCTGCTTTATCAGAAGAAGAAGAATAAATTAAGTGAGAAAATCTCTATTTCAAAGCCAAGCTTATAATTTATCAAGCATTTTTGTAGAACTTCAATTTATGTTCATATTTTGTGATATGCTCATTTTGGACATATTTTAAAAACAAGTGTTTTGCAGTATGAAAGAGTTGCAATTGACAGATCTCTTTTATGATACATTGAATGGTAGAAGCACATCAGACTTTGTAAAAAGCTACTTAACTCTAATACAAGGAATGACTTCCAGGTTCTAAATGGGCTTTTTATTCTGAAAGGGTGGTTTTCCTCTTTTTTTCTTTTTAAAAAGAACAAAAGTTCAATTTCACTTAGCTTATGTTTGAAACATTTCTGCAGCACATAGTAATTTAATAATTAAAATAGACTATTCTATGAGTTATGTATCTTTCTATTATATCATGAAATGTAATAATTTTATGTACTTTTTATATTCCTATTTAAAGGCGATTTAAATTATGTTAAAAGTATGGGTGTAAAAATACTATTTTCAAATTGAGAATAGAACTTGTGTACATAATGAACATCAATATCATTCAAATCATGAGTACAATTACTATTTTATTGATTTTCAAATAAAAATATGCTTTTGATACTGTTTTATGTGACTGTATATATATTGAAAGTAATCTAAATTTATTAAGTTATTATTTTACAGAAATTATTATACTCCAGCATTACTACTCATAATTTAACATTATAAAATTTTACTTCTGAATCTTGGGGTCAAAATGTGCTAATATTTATTGGTGCTCATTTCATATGAATATTTTTACTTGGGTCACATAAAATATGTTGTGGTCACAATGCTCTCTATGGAAAATAATACCTCAGGTGGTGGCAGGCCAACTCTGGGGATCTTCAGTTTTGTCCCTGCTTCTAAATTACAAGGACCAATTTTCAAGGCCAATATATAAAGGTGTCATACTAGCCTTGAAGTGCTGGAATGCTGAAGCCAAAGTAGCAGGACATAGGAAACAACTTCTATTCGTTTTGAGATTTTACTTTCTTTTTATAATTTTATTTTTTCTGTAAAGTATGCAATATCCTGCACAGTGCCCATACTGTTTTCATGACTTGGGATGTGAAGCTTGTGTCTTCATTAGGTCTAGCGTGAAAGCCCCCAACATTTAGTTCCCAAACATGCTTGGTACTTAGTTTTATTGACCCACTGAAGGGATGAAAAGCTGATTCTACCTTCCCAGCCCAAGGATTTATTACATAAACAGTTTTACATAATATTGAATTTTAAAAATTAGAAATGTAATAAATTGATCAGATTTGTTTGAATATTAATAAAAAAATTTATAAAGTAACAGGCTAGTATTTGAGATGGAATATTTTAATTGTCTGAAAAACAATTTCCTATTAATATCTTAATTTTAAAGAACACTGTATAAAAATCTCTACAACTTCTTTTATATAAAACATGTTCATGTTAAAATTTTCTTGTAACAATACCTTAACATTTTTCTGTATTTAAAGTCAATCATAAAATCACTTAAACTATATGCATTATTATAAATTCAAAATTACTAACTTTTGACATTATTCAATAAAAAATGCCTAATTATTATTATTTTTTAAAGAATGTTTTAAATACTTTTATTAGTAAAATTGGTTGAGTATATCTAAATTTTAATGTGGGCTTATCTGAATAATTCATGTACTATTCTCTATAGATTCTTTTTATTTCATGTATACCATTATGGAAATGCAAAATTAAAAAGGTTATTGAGGTGTTAGTACACATAATGTATTACCTCACATTAAAACTCAAAAAAACTTTACAGAAACTTTTAATCTAAAAAAATCAATACATTATTATAAGAACTTTAAAAAAAAATCATTGTAAATGAATCGGAAGATAGTAATAAGCTTGAAGTAATGCCTAGTTTTATCTTTTTAAGTTCTTATTACAGTAAATGTGTTAATTATAGTAATAAAACTGTTTACTTAGTACAGAATTTAGAGCTTTGTTTGTTTTAAATAGTTATTACCATATTTTCTTGCATATAATCCACATATGTGTAAAAAAAAAAAAAAAGGTTTCAAATTTCATTGTGCATATTATACACCGCAGATAATCTGATAAAGAATCTTTCTCCATCAAAATAGTTTGCAGTAAAGTTTTTTTTAAAAAAATGCTGTTTGTTTCATAAAATGATTAACAGAGGGCGCCACAAATGGACTGACTTATTTTATTTATAATTAATTTTGTTTAATTATGTTCAAGAACGAATTCAATTCCTTGTAAAGATATAACAGTTGCTGTGTTATTTCGCTTTTCGTCCTTTCCGAGTTGCTTCCTTCTGAAAATATCCAAGTTCGTATATCATCATGTTGAAGCAAAATTTTATTAATTTCATAGCAGGATTTAAACTGAAAGCTGTAGAAAGAAATCAAATTTAAAAAATGGTGACAAACATGTAATATATACAATAAAAAAACGTGTGGTGCAAATGAAATGTATTCGATGTGCTATTCAATCCCTTTCTTTCATTTAATTATTAAAGAAACAAATTTTATTTTTAAAAAATGTCTAACCTCTTTGTAAATGTTAATGAAAAATAAAAGTCAACAAGTTTTACTAATTTCTCAGAATTATCACTCTCAATTAATCTCTTGCTTTCATCTCAATTTATCACACTTTGTGATGACGTGGTTTCTAATGGATCATTTTTATGTCATAAATGTTTTATCAGCTGTATATATTTTTGACTATTCACTGAAAAAATTGCAAAGGATTATGTGGCTTTTTTTTTTTTCTACTACTATTTAAAAAAATTTGCTGATTATATACAAGAAAATATGGTAATTTTAAAGATAATGTTATTACAAACTACAGTTTTAACTTAGTATTGTCTCCACCAATTGTCACATCTTATAATTTGAGTGTAGTCAGTAAAATTTATTCAATTGTGTTAACATGTATCAAAACAGGTAACTGTGTGTAGTTCCTTATTTTTCAATCCAATATTTACATATGAGGTTAAGATTTTACTCCCTTAGTAAACATTTTTCATATTTACAGTTGCATTAACCATTATTATTTATACAAGAGATTTTAATTTAACATGCTATAGTGGAAAATAATTTGTCCTTGTAAATAATTAAGAAACAATTACTTAGAGTATGTGAAACTTTTATTTAGGTAATGAAATTCTAGATAAATTTCGATTCCCACAGAATAATCAAAAAATCATTAGAATGTTTTTAATAATATTTTGAATGTCTTCAGGTTTACTGAAAATATTTTGCTATTTTATAAATGATGTAATTTCTAATTTTGATTTAAACTATTTTTGTATTATAAACTTGTATTTTATAAATTGCAATAATTTACAAATATGAGAATTGTAGGCAGTATTGCTTTGTATTCAAGATAGTCTAGAATTTTTATTTTTCTCGTTCTTATTCTTTTTAACAAATGCAAACAAGCGGGTATTTAAATTTTTTGTAATATTAATTTCATTATGAAATTGCTGGTATTAAGAAATCAAAATGTAAAATATATCAATAATTTAAACTAATGATAGAAAATTGTCTTTAAGTTTTTAATAAAATTTTTTAAGTAATATGAATAAATTCTCATTTTTCTTTAATGAATTTGAATTGATATCGTTTGAAGACTAGGGAATATACTGTTATCTGTATGTAGAGGTTTGATTTGCCACTTAATTGTCATTTTATTCATATGATAGCTAATTAGATCAGGATCTACAGTGAACTCCTAGCCACTACAAACACCCAAGCCCAAAGTAGGAATCAAACCCACAAACTGTTGAACCAAAGGTCAGGGCATTAACCATTTGCCTGCCAATTCAGCCTGTATGTTGAGAAAAACTATCATATATGACTCTAAAACTTATTTTTTTAATTTTCTGGGGACGCATGAAAATTACAGAAATAAAAGTTGGTGCCTGACATTTTGTCTCATCAAAAATATATGATGACATCTTACCAGTGGTCATTAATATAATGCTAATGGAAGTAGTGAATTTCCTTATTGCTTGTCAACTCAATTTCTCGTTTTGATAAACTAATATTTATCTTGCAGTTTGTGTGTAAAAAATGTCCTGTTAAAAGATTTTATGATATGCATCCAAATGTAGTCATACAACAGGACATCTGGCCCCCAAACCATAAAAAACTACATAAAGGCATAATAAAAAAATTTAAAAAGAAAAAAAATTGAAGCATTTATTGAAATAACTGTTGCTGAAAATATAAGTGGCTTGCATGAATTTTGGGAAATGTTATGAGTATATTTATGTCCAACTAAATGTTTGAGTAGTAACCACATATCCTCACAAAAATAATTTTAAAAATTTGTGATGAGGTTTATAATATTCAATACACGTTCTATCAAATAAGAGAAGATGTGAATGCAGTGAACTTCTGTACAATAACCCACATAAAACTGGTTCTTGTAAATCTGATTTTGTAACCAGTTTGTGGTATCCATATTCAAACATTGGCCTAAGTTTCTTATTCGTAAATATTTAGGAAGAAAGCTGCTCTTGTATTAGACCGAGTTTGTTCACGGGATAAAGGTTCAACATTCAGCAGGAAGTGAAGAATGTCATCAAATCTTTAAGCTTAGGTCTGCATGAAAAGCCGTTAGTGTTTATTGTAAGTAAGCAAATCTTCGTCTCTATTTTGTAATTTAGAAACTTAAAACATTCTTCTCCTCCCTATTTTTGTTTGTACAGAAAATGTTTTGCTACGAACAGATGTATTATGCTTTTAGTTTGGTTAAATTTAATTGGTCACCTTGTAGTTTCAAATATGTTTCGTTAAGTTTGCAGATAATTATTTTTATGTTGTCACTTTTGAAATAATTAAATTGTATCAGAAAACATAATCTTTGCTTTCAAGGAATACCTATAATGAATCAAAGAGCGCATAAAATTGATTTTTCTATGCATAAGACAGTTTTTATTAACTGCTCTAATTACATTATCTGGAGATCATACAAACGTTCACAAAGATTTTTGGATGTCGAAGAATGGACACAGTGTACTGAAAACACATTCGATATAAATTGTTTTAAGTATGTCGGAAAATCTCCGAATCTTCCTATCATTGAAGTCCGAAAGCTGATATGCGCAAGATTTTGACTTTCAATTTTGCAACATCTAAATTTTCCACAGTAATAGTATTTATAACTACATTAATTATATATGCTCTTGAGTCATTTCCCTTAATCTTGCTTTGTACTTGGTGAAATTCTTTTTTAATAGTCGAAAGTTGATATGTGCAAGATTGACAGTGGGTATTAGCTTTCAACTTTCAATCAATAAAGAAATGTTATAAATATCACGTAGTCCATCGCCATCTCGCTTAGATATCTCCCTTTAGCTTGGAAAATTTCTCTGAATCATGATATATTAGGTTGGGAAATAAGTTCGTAGCGTTTTTACCAAACACTTTTATTTAAACAAAAAACAGTAAGTTAATCAATTATATATTCGCCGTTGCTGTTTACAACCTCTTCCCACCTCTCGAATAATTTGTTGAGTCAGTTTTTAAAGAGTTCTTTGTTATCGAAGGTAACGCCCTTTATTTGGTTTGACAAGGAGATGAAAAGATGGTAATCAGTCGGTGCAAGGTCCGGAGAATACGGCGGATGCTGAAGGACCTCCAATTCGAGCTCTTGGAGTGCAGCTTTCACGACTTGTGCAACATGGGGCTTGGCGTTGTCATGAAGGATCATGGTTTGACCATGTCGATCAGGTCTTTTCAGTCGAATAGCCTCATTCACGCGGTGTAGCTGGGCAATGGAGAGCTTGTTGACTGACATTCTTTTCGAGCATTTCTCAGTGCACCAAGAGGTCCTTAAAAACTGGCTCAATAACTGCTTTGACCCTAGACCAGGCGATTTTTGGCGGAACGGCATCAACAAATGGTTCGAGAGGTTGTAAACAGCAACGGCGAGTATATAATTGATTAACTTATTGATATAATTGTTTAAATAAAAGTCTTTGGTAGAATTAGTTCATACCGTTTTTACCAATCTTTTATTTATATTACATAGAAGACAGTTAAAGTATTATTTCACGTGATGAAATATAAAGCCATACTTTAAATATTCAACAGTATACTGCTGGCACAGTTTTTTCTTCGACTTAACCGTTATCTGCTAAAAAGGATATAAGAAAATTTATGTATCAAATTTTTTATTTGCAAAAATAAATAACGTTAATTATTAACTTTTCAAAAAGAATGCTGCTGCTTTACCTTTGAATTATTTCACGTAAGGATAAAATTTTAAATAATTTTTGAATGAAATATAATTTCCAATAATTAACTTCTTACAAAAAACATTTATATTAAAAAAACTTATCTCTTCTTCAGTTTTTAATAAAAAAAATCATTTAACGTTAAGGGAATCTTGAAAAATATGATACATAATTTTCTCAAAAGAGATCAATTTTATTCAGATATATTTACGCATACTATCTGCAAAAAAATGCAACTATATTAAAAATTCTTCAATCAGTACGAAATTTCTTTTTGTTTATATTGTGGACAAGTTAGTGCATGTTAGGTCACAGTGGAAATCTATATATAAAATTTGTAGAAAAAAAGGGTAAATATCATTAGCTGAAATATTTTTATAGTTGGTACCAATAATTTAATATGTGGAAAATGTATAGCAAACATAATTTTAACACTATTTCAATCAGTGGCAATGAATATACAGGGTGGCCCAAAAGGCACACATGGTTGTGTCAGGTCATGAAGAAGCAGAATTATATAGGCAAGAGGGGGGGGTGGAAACTCGATCGTGATTGAAATTGCATCGTGACCGTCACGCAAAGGAAAGATAACAAACGATGTAAAAAAATCATTATTTTACAACTAAAGAGTACAAAATTGAAATGAAAAATGCTACAACTCGCATAGTAAGAGCTCAAAATTGCCCCTATCAGCTGCGATGCATGCTTCAGATCGGCGTCGCATGGAATCGCGAACTAGTTCGAATTGGCCAGGAGTTTTCCGGACACGTGCCGCTACTTCAACGATAAGTGCCACGAGGTCCATGTCCGATGGAACAGGTGTCTCGTACATAACAGACTTCAGGTATCCCCAGATGTAGAAATCCAGAAGGTTTAGGTCCGAGGATCGCGGTGGCTATGGTACAGGGCAGCCTCTGCCAATCCAATGATTTGGGTACGTCAAATCGAGAAACTGCTGTACATTCCTGTGGAAATGTGCGGGCCGATGTGGCTGCTGATTCTGAACGATTCTGCAGTCGTCGATGTAATGGTCCGAACAGTCTATGGTCGGTTCGGGAACCTTAGTCGATACATGCGCACCACTGCTCGTCCATTACCCTCTACAGCACCATACACGAAATGTATGTCTGCTAATTCTACGTTGCTGTATTGGTTCATCCTTTCTCTGCCACGCCCGACTTCGAATGATCCGACTGCCAGCACTTATCGCCCTCTAGCGGATTACGATCGCGTTTCCGACCCCCCTTTTCCTATGTAATTCTGCTTTCTCATGACCTATCACAACCATGTGTGGTGTTTGGACATGACCTTTTGGGACACCCTGTACAAGGCATAGCTCCCATGAATGTAGCACTCAATGATAGACAAATCGAAATAAAATTTTCTATCAGCACTATATGTCCATTGCATTCTTCACTCTTTAAACAAGCTGAATTGATCCTAATTATAGTCAGAGTTTGACTAAAGTAAACACAGTTGCCCCGATCTCCAAATCACAGGAGGTGGGCGGGGCAAATTGAATAGAAAGTTTAAGTTTCCTTCTCCATATAATGAATATTTTTTAACAAAATATCAGCACTGTTTAAAATCTGTCAGTTTTATGTTTATTTCTCCATTAATCTATCGTATGAACATCTATTGTAATACTCTTCAGATGTGTTATATCCTTCTAATGATGGACATAGAATTGTCAGCAAGTCAAAATGTACAGAGCTATATATCTTCTGACTAAGGCAGAAACATATCGGGTAATTGCCTCCGGCCCCCAAATCGAATAGAAAGTTTATTTTACGTTGTCAATCCCATATAATCGTTTGCTAAATTGAATAGAAAGTTTGTTCTAGGGGGGGCCCCAAGAAATTTTTGCCCCGGATCTCAATTAGTCCAATAGTAAGGCCCTAATTATAGTAGCTTTGTTGAAAAATAGCTATTCGCGCACATGAATATTTTTAAAAGAAAATGTTCTGCAATATGACAACTTTTTAAATTGCAATACAGCATTTTCGAACAAGAGAAAAAAAAATTGAAAAACTCGCTACTTTTGACAGTAAGCAATGAATCTACTCTGCTGTCTACAGTAAATGCAGCACCCTGAAATAAACATGCAAATAACATGAAATTTACAACAAGCATTAGCGAAGGTGAGATATGAAAACGATTAGAATTTCAGCGTAGACACATCACTCGCACCTGTGGCGCCACTTCAAAGTGCTATTTAAGGCATGAAGATTTCGACGATTTCAAGTTCGTCAACTGTGTTTTTCTTGTAGTTTATTTTAAAAAAATGATCAATTATGCCTCGTAGAAAACAGTGATCATTTTTTTGATCAAGTATCCGAGTTCGAGAGAGAAAGGGTAGTGCCCTACCGAGATTGTGGATTATCTTTCAGGGAAATCGGTAGTCGTATTGGACGAAACCTAACAACTGTAATGAGGATATGTGATCGTTGGATGCAGGAGAGGACGACGAACCGATGTGTTGGATCACATCCACCTCAGTGCACCACTTCACTAGATAACAGGCAAATTGTGAGCATGGCAGTGATGGATCGCTCAGCCACATCACGAACCATAGCTCAGCACATTCAGTCTGTAACTCATCATCCAGTGTCTGTGCGTACAATTCGACGCCGTTTACAGCAGAGTGGCCTTGACGCAGAACCACAGACATCTCCGCCGCCATTGGTGCGATGAAAGAATGATGAGAACGGCAGAATTTCCATTCTGCCGTGTCAGTTGAAATTGTCTTTACAGACGAGTCACGCTTTTGTCTGCAACACCACGGTCATCGCTTTCGAGTCTGAAGACACCGGAGAGAGAGAATGCTGAACAGCTGCGTTATGTACCGCCACACTGGGCCTGCACCAGGTATTATGGTGAGGAACGGTATTGGATATCACTTTCGCACTCCTCTACTACGCATTGCTGGTACTTTAAATAGCCATTGCTACATCTCCGAGGTGCTGGAGCCAGTTACCCTTCCTAACCTTCAGGGCTTGCTCACAGCCATATTTCAATAGGACCACAGACCAGATCAACTTTGGCTACGTGTGGCAACTGCTTGGTCTGCTGTACCTCAAAAACACATTTGAATTCTCTTTGAATCAATGCCGAGGCGTGTGTCAGTTGTAATCTCCAACAAAGATGGCTACTGTAGCTACTGATTTTGGCAGGAATCACACTTCACAGAAGTCTATAAATTGAATCATTTGATACTTGGTCAACGTGTTAGCTACAAAATAAATTTCATTGTGATATCTCTTGTCTTTCTTGGTGTTGGAATTTGGGTGGCCAGCAGTGAAATAGTGATGGTAGTTTTATCATTTTCTGATTCTTTCATGCTAATTCGAGGAAATGATTTCTTTGCTGAGGTTACATGATGTTCTTACTCATGAAGGAGTTATAAATATAATTCATTTTTAGAGGGAAGAAATATTTTCTCTTGAATTGACTGTATCAAAGATTTTACAATCTTAGATAGATGAATTTGCTTTTCTTCAGCTGTGAG